>JAMKCH010051382.1:0-149393 GCA_023653785.1 Ophioderma brevispina
CTAACACCTAACTTTAAATTTAAGGAACAACAGCTTATGATGTTTGGAACATGCAAGCACTACTAAATTTAAAAACAAAATTTCCTTACATATGTATAACTCGATATTGATATTGTTGAAAATTTAAAATATTTAGGCATTGTATTTGATTCCCATCTGTCATGGAGTGAGCATGTTAATTACATGTTTTACTCATTGATTTTCGGAATATTTTATGAATGTAATTATTTAAATTTAAAATATTTTCTTCCTTTTCATCAGTTAAGTTATTAGCAAAAGCCATGGTTTTTCCACATTTGACTATTGTTAGTCCTTTATGGTCGAACTGCCATCACCCATAATCACCTCAAATACTCATAATGAACTTGCTCGTGTTATTCCTATTCAGACAGCAGGACCCAATGCCAAAATGATGGAAGACCTCAATTTGGGATAACTTGAATATAGAATTGAATCAAGGCATCTTCTTATACTTTACTTTTAAATGTCTTAAAGGAATTGCTCCTGATTATATATCCTCTTGTTACAACTTTTACTCACTCAAGCCATGAAAGAGTTACTAGAAGTCACAGCAGTAATGCCTTAATGGTTCCATCATGGATTATTACTGCTGGTAAGCGCACTTTCCATTATAAGCTGCTTGTCAGTGGAACAAGCTCTCTGCAGATATAAGATGCCATTTCGTCGACAGTAAGCTTGAATGATTTTAGGAGTACTTTTAATTCTGGTGTAGCCATTACACTAAATTTTCTGCCTTTTGTGTTTCTTCAGATTATATTTTCTCTTTAATTTGTCATTACTTTTATCCTTCTTTATGTATCATTGTTTGTATATTTCATTGGTATTTGTTAAGAATCTGGACCTCTTGGGAGCCAGTACTGATGTAATGAGAGTTTTCCAGATAAATAAAGAATAAATACATTAAAAAAATAAATTATCCAGCTTCAAGCCGAGATGATTCCCTGTGGAAGAAATAAGTCCTTGACAGGACTATCAGTGATTTGCGTAAATCAGAAATTGAAAAAAAATAATCCAAAAAAATCAGGGATTTTTGCATGTTTGTTAAGAAGTAACACGTTACCCTAACAGCCCTGCAAATGAGCAGCATAAGCAAGCTAAGTACAAAATCAAGATTTGTTATGGGTCATTAGTGTCCGAACGGACACTAGCAATATCTTTGAACACTGCCATGTTTTTTCTCCTTTTCTATCCTGCTCTAACATGGGGGGGGGAAAGTCTCCACCAGGCAACTAAGAAGGGGGGGTACGGGCCTTCTTTCGAAAAAGCCCAACTGTGTCTACAGTTACTTTTCATCCCGTTGAGCTTCACCACTATTATATTAAAGATTTCTTTAGTTTGTAAAAAGTGACTTATGAGGCTTATTTCAGAAATTCCTTACCTTTTGAAGCTATTTCTGCAAATTTAAAATATTTTGTCGCATCCAGATGAATCACTAAGCGTCTTTTTAAAGGAGAACTCCGGTACAACAAATAATATATACAATATTATCTCTAAAATAATTTATAGGTGTCACCGTTCGCTTCCGCACAATTTCATCTCCGAGTCATCAACAATTTAATTTAGTTCGCAAATTCGTCCCCAAAAGTCGAAAATGAAGATTTTGTCCAACTCAAATTTGTCTTTGGTCCAACAACTTCAAACCCGGTGTGCACTCTAACTCGTCAATGGTTGCACCGGTTCCGTCGTGTTAATTCAAATTCTTCGGGTCATACAACTTGTTGTACATGGCCAACCGATTTCGTCATTGGTTTAATGCGGTTCAAAAGAAAAAAAAAAAAAAAAAAAAATCATTAGAAGTTGTCGTATAGTCCTGCATTGGGCGGGTATCGTGCATTCGTTTAAGGCCTAACATTGAATTGGCTCTTAACAGGCTAGGAGTGACATTATGACGGCAATTTTGCTAGTGATGTAAATCACTCAGAAAGGTGCACTCTAAATTACATGGATTTTAAAATAATTCGAAATTTGAGGTAGGGAAAAATAGAATCCACATATTTAAATTTGGATCCTATATATATAGTTATGTGTAAATGTAGTTTTTAATTTTGGTTCATGTCAAAATGATAATAACTCTTCACAACTATACTTTAGAAATATATATAATTGGAAGCCGTCAATGTTTGATTTTTTTTTGCTGCCATCATTTGCACAAATATATATTTTGATTTTTGCCTTTTTGGCATTTATACTATATTTTTTGTCAAAAACACAATTTCAATCTTTCGTCTTGTTGACGAGTACACTATTTCGCTGGCCACATTCACAGGAATCGTATATTTTATAGGCTAACAGAAATCGTACTCAATGTGATTCGTTTAACGTGCCTCAGCTCGAAAGGAAACAAGAGTTGATGCACACAAATGGACAAACAGAAAGTATGAAAAGACCATACAATTCCACGCGCCGAAACACCTACGATTGACAATACCAATTGGTTTAAACCCAGTGACCAAAGACTAATCCAACTACCCATTATATCGCCGTTTTTGAAGGTCGGACTAAATTTCATAACACGGGACGAAATTGAATGACATAGGTTAGAGTAATTTGACCATCGACTATTTTGAATGTCCAAGACGAAATCGATTGACAAATGATCACTTTCGACTTTTTTTGGACAAATTTGAACTAAACAGTTGTTGAATTCGGATGAGCATTGTGCGAAATCGAACTGAAAAACCTATATTAACCACATGAGAGGGGTTTAATTGAAAACAGAAATAAAGTGTGCAACTACCTTCACGTAATCTATACCAAAATAATGTTCCTGGTATGTAAACTATGATCTTTGACCTATTTTAGCAACCAAAGTAGCGAGGTGGAACAGGGCTATTTTTGGCATAAATTAAGCAAATTGCATGGTTCAACAAAGTCCCGTTCCATGACAATGGCACCTGCTTTTTGGCTTCTTTTAGTCAATTGTGAAACTAGACATTCATACAAAACAAATTGAAACAAAAGGAGACCCCAAAAATGCAAAAATCATCATTGTCGCCAAATATTGGCCTTTCCCCTTATTTGGTCATATTATGAGCACATTGTTTTTCAAATTATAGTTTAAATATGACAAATTTTAATACCCTTGATTTTACACTAAAATAATCTTTCTTGTCATTATATGGACGGTTTCACAAAAATACAAAAAAATTCACTTTTTAGCCCAGATTTGACCTTTTTCTCTATTAGTCCCCTGGCTATAGTCAAATTTGTCTTTCAAATTGAGTTTTTAATACCTTTTAATTGGATACAAAAATTATCTGTCTAGTGTGTAAAAGACCAATTTAATATAAATAAACGATTTGGGTTATTTTGGCTCAAAAAAGCTCTGATGGGCAAAAGTGAATTTTTATCAGATAATGCCCACTCAGGCCGTACGCGATGGGGGGGGTTGGGGGTGCGGTCAAATTCCACAAAAGGGAAAAGGTCCATTTTTTGCTACTTTTTTTAAATAAAAGGTACAAACTTCAGACAAATTTGAAGTCCACTTTTGGCGATACAATATTTAAAAAAGCCAAAAAAGGAACATATGGTATGAGGGTATGTCCACTTTTACCAAAAAGGTCCACTTTTTTGAAGTCCCCCCCCCCCCAAATAACCTGCGTACACCCTGGCACTAAACTTACCAGTCTCTACAACAAGGTAAATCTGAACTAGACATTTTTCTAAACAAAACGGAGATATCTCAAAAGGTTTGTCAAATGGGATCATCAAATGTTTAATTTAAGGATCTTTTGGCCATTTGCACATATTCTTGATGAAAAATACCAAAAATTACATTTTTGTCCCAAATTTGGACAAGGTACCTTATTTGGGCTGGTTTAGCTTTAAAATTGGTTTCAATTGTTTACTTTTTGGAAAAAAGTGTGTAATACCTTCAACTTGGTAAACAAAGCAATGTTCCTGTATGGGAACTATACCTTATATTAACCAGATTATTATATTTAGTGAGGTGGGACAGGGCATTTTTAGCAGAATTGTCATAAAATTAGTCAAAATATTTGGCACTAAAATATTCCTGTTTCCATGGCAACATCATGTCTTTTTGTTTCTTTTAGCTCATTTTAAAGAAGACATTCATACAATCAAAATGAGTCCTTTTTTGCCCTTTTGTACTATTGGATTCTTGAGTTATAGGAAAAGTTTCCAAAAACTACCAAAAAATCATGTTTTTAGCCCAAACTTTGACTGTTTTTCCCTTTATTTGGTCATATTTTGAGAAAGTTGTCTTTCAAGTTATGATCAATGATGCTACAGTTTTCATCCAAATATTACTCTTCTAGTCTGTAAATGACAATTTTATAGACGAACAGATTTTGGGTCATTTCGCTTTAAACAAGCTCTGAAATGGGCAAAAAGTAATTTTAACAGAATATGCACCACTTTCAACTCTTCAACAGGGCAAATCTGAACTAGACCTTTTTTCTGAACAACTGAGATATCTCAAAAGGTTTGTCAGATGAGGGTCTCACTTTTTGCATTTACGGCTCTTTTAGCCATTTGCAACAATTGCATTTGTCAATTTTATTAAAAGTATGCATAAAATATCAAAAATACATTTTTGGCCCAAAGTGACATTGTTACCTTGTTTGGACTTGTATAGGTTAAAATTGGGTTGCAAATTTGATGTTTTGAAATAAAAATATCTTTTAAAGGTGCAACGAGAGATTTTATCACCCAAATATCGTGTCATAATCTCATTTCATATAGATTAGACCACATTAGATTTCTTACCTTGTTTTGGCTACAGGAATGTCTTAAAAGAGAGAGAAACAAGTGAATTTTGATTTGCTTATATTTCAATGAAACATAGCTGAATTTCCGTATTTGCTCCTATCGAAATTAGACATTTCACAATTTTTTGTACCAAGAAACATTTCTCAGCTACTCCTTTCAGAGGGGTTATTTGGATGGAAAGCTTTACATCAGGGCAAATCAGTACTTTCGAATTTTAAAGGACACCTGTCTGTGAAATCTCTCGTTGCACCTTTAACTGATACAAAAGTAATGTTTCCTGTTATGTAACTATAGATCTTTTACTGAAGCCAGTTATATATAGTGAAGGTGGGACAGGTCTTATTTTTAGCAGAAATTGGGCAAATATGGTTCAACAAAATCTGTTTGCCATGGCAACGAAACTTCTTTTGGTTTCTTTTTGGGTCAATCTGAAACTAGCCATTCTTACAAACAAAATGACACCTCATTTGCCCTTTGTACAATTGGGTTCTTGCATTAATGGAAGTTTTTCCCAAAATACCAAAAAATCACTTTTTAACCCAATTTGACCCTTTTCTCCTTATTTGGTCATGTCTATAGCATTTGTCTTTCAATTTATAATTTAAATGATTAAAGTGTCAATACCTTTAATTTGATACAAAATTATCTTTCTAATGTTTAAATGCCAATTTTATAGAAGAAAAACAGGTTTTGGGTATTTTGCTTCAAAAAAGCTCTGAATGGGGCAAAATTGATTTTTGTAGGAAATCTGCACCACTGTCATCACTACAACAGGGCAAATCTGAACTAGACATTTGTCTGACAAAATGATATATCTCAAAAAGTTTTGACCGGTGGGGTAATTAAGTCGATTCAAAACGCCTACTGCGCGTCACCTATATAACCCCTGTAAAAATCATAAAAATCCCTTGCCGGAATCTTGCTATATAGGCATGCAAAGGTCCAGACCTACAAAATCCCCAGGAACATGGGCCCGCAGGGTCCCAGAAAAAATGACAACTGCGAAAATTTTTAAAGGTAAGGTAAAAATAAACAAAAAAACACCCTAAATTTATACAAAAGGTTCAAATACAGGCCCAGTGTGTCAAAATACTGGGCCAGCTGTAAGGACTGTGCTAAATGTGCTTGTGATGTGACTTTCATGCCTATTTGACAGTAAATTTTGCCCACTTCTTTAGAAGGTCCCAGGCAGACCAGACTTTTTTTTGTATGCATGGCAAAGGTCATGATCTTGCATGTTATGATGCCCTTTATGTGCCCATTCTCCATAGAGATCTACTTGTATAACTAGATTTTAAAGACAAATCATATTTGCCCACACTTAAACTTAATTTTTAAAATGTGCACAGGATGTTTGGCACCGGTGTAGCATTTTGAAGTGCATGGAACACAGAATAAGAAACAAAGAAATGCACAAATTCCATAATTAACCACACTACACCATGGCTAGGTAAATAAAGGTCAATTAAAAGGTCCTCAAACTGCATTGGTTATTACTTAAAATAATGGCATATTTTGGATTGTTCTTGTAATTCCCGTTTATAGAGACACTAATATAAACAGGTTTGTGCCAGGAAGTGGTTACTAAGATATGGTAATTTCCAAATTGTCTGCATGCCCCTTTGGCCAAAAATCAGTCAATAAAGGACTGGCATGTGCGCAGCAGGATGCCTCGGTTCGATTCCCAGCCAAGATCATAAATCTTTTGTTTTTTTTGCCATCTCTAGGGTAAGGTTATTATTGGCTCACCACATCATTACCTCGAGTAGTAAGTAGTTTCTTAATCATTTAAATCATAGAATTGCCTCCTTTTGTGTGCGTGGCCCTCCTGCTTGTCAGGTCCCATAGCCGGCCATTTGTCAGAAATTCCCATCCAACCTACTAATTAGCATGCCTAGTCCTGTGTCAGTGGCGCTTGAAATGGTTCTTCGGCGACACATTCACCTGAAAACCATTCAAGAGCCACTGACGCACAAGAAGGTAAATTGAGTTATCCTCTACCTGGCAGCACATAGGTGTATCACATGGCAGCTATGTCACTTACAACCTTCTTCACTCACCCAAACTGTTTCCATGTTGGTCGATAGGGAAGCGAGGGTAAAATGTGGGAATTTGATTTTAAAAAAGATGTCTGTTACCATCGCATCTCAAAAGCTTAGATGGTTAGAGTGCCTTACATGTAAGCCAGAGGCTGGTTTGATTCCCGATTGAGAATAATGACGTTTTCATTTTTTTTGCCATCTCAAGGGAACGATTAATAGTCATTGCTCAAAAGAACATGCCACAGCATGAAAACAATCCATTTGTCTGATGGTCAGAGGGTCAGGGTCAGGTCAGGTTTTCTAAGGAAATCTGATGATGAAGGTAGCTGGTTACCCCCCCTGGTAGAATTAAAAAATGAATCTACCTACAATGGCCTTGGCTCGGAGAGAGCTAATGTGGTGTGGCAGGAGGATATGGTCCGCCCGTCTCACAGTCGCAAACAATGGTGAATAGGGCATCCAATTTAGTTGACTCTTCACGCAACATTAGTTTCACGCTTTATTTCCTTTGTCGTCTATGGAGCCAACTGTGGTTCCTGCCGGACTATATCTCCTACACAGTGGCCATCCAGCACATTCAGGAAGGGCAGCCAGTCAATCTCTTGCTCCAATAAATCCTCACAAAGCAGTATTGGCTGTGAATGCGAGGTGAACTGTCACCCCTGTTAGTGGGGATCAAACCAGATTTAAAACTTTGGTTTTTCTTACTTACTTTCTCACCCATTGGGCGATTTGATTATGGAATAACCTTTAAAAAGTTTTCTAGCGAATGCAATATATTTCCATGTTTAATTCTGTATTTTTCCCTTGCTTACAGGAACACAAGACTTCACTTCACATTTGGAGGTATATGTCAACACTCAGCAAGTGTAACTACAGATGTACACAGCTAACACTTCATGTCCTTACAAAGCAAACTGCTTACAACATTTACCAGATGTCTGAACATTGTGTATACTCTTAAGGGGGGGGGGGGGGGTATGGGGTCGACTTTGGTAAAAAAATTGTTCCATTTATGAAAATGGAGATAATGCCAGGCTTTATTGTGTAGATTGTAATCTACAAAATGCTTTTATTCGATCGCAATCGACATTCGGTCCCGAGATATGGCTGATCAAAGTAAGCGTGGGTACGCGAACTTTGCCAAAAACGCACAGTCTCTTATACTTTATCAATGTTAAAAATTTAAATGGTTATATTTAAGATATTTTTAAAAGTATTATTTATACGCCATTTAAAGCACTTATTATGGCACTCGAAGTAAATAAATACCTAGTTATTTTGTCCATATATAAAGTAAGTAAATGTACTGGGTCATGATTTGTTATTTATTTTATTGTTTTCTCATTATTTTTAATTACAGGACAATGGATTCACCGATTTCGATGATTCATTTCATTAATAATTTGATAATTCCAGTATAAAATGAAATTAAAAAAAATCCATATTTCACTCAAAGCACCCTCAATTTTGTCTAAATGTTTTGAGGTCTATAACTCGTTTCGTTAAATACGCAACAACCAAAACCAAACGAAGTACTAGAGAACGCTACATGTCTATGCACATGAAATTGGGCACACATTTCAGCACATATAGGCTAGTGAACCATGAAATTGTGTTCCAAATTCAAATTACCCCATAAAATTATGTGATTGGTCGATTGGCCGTTCCATGGCAACGGTATCAAAAATCTGGCTTCATGGTTCACTGCGTATTTACCCTCCTGCACATGCCACCAAGTTTCGTCCCAGTAGCTTTTTAGTTATTTAGTTACGTCCATTCTATTTTTAGCCATCAGAGCCTTACGTGGTTTACCATTGCAACCAAGCAAAAATTGACCTTAATTTTTTAAAACTTTGTGCCATGGGCTACAATATGATGTGTACATGTATATATCACATTTAGAAAAATTAAGAAAATCACTTCAAGTTCACTGCTTCAGACCCCCATACCCCTCCCTTAATGTACAAGCTTGCTAGCATCATATACCCTGGCAGAGCTGCATAGCAAAGATACGTATGGTATAATAAATATTATCAACGGTGGTTTGGGGGGGCATGATATGGTTTCTTACGTCATGCCAATGATGTGTATGCCCATATGTACAGTGGCCTGGCATGGAACAAATGAATGGTCTGGCATGAGGCATCTAAAAAGGTGTCTGCCCATTACAAGGGCCGATATGATAAGCTGCTTGTGGCATGCCAATGCATATGCTAGCGCTGGGACGTTTAAACGTTTTCCACGAACGGAAGTGTCACTAACGTTTCGAAAATTCACTACACGTTTACACTTCAGCAAACCCTACAAATTTTTTGTCAGTATTATTTTAATTGCTCAGTCAAATTTTCACCAAAATTACCCCGCCGTCAGTGACAATTAAAGTTAAACAGTTCGCAATGCTTCTTCTAGAAATGGTTTTTCCGACTTTTACGGAAACAGAAAAATCCCCCCGTGTACCCAAGTTCTTGTGCGTGAGTGGGTTGACTTCGGCAATATCCCGCATAACACGGCCCCAATTATTCGGTGCTTCAATTATCCGAGGGATCTACAAAAAAATAGGGACAGCGGTCCCAATAGGGTCGGCCGATGTATGTGATGTTTCTGAATCAGTTTCTGAAATGCACAATTTCAGTTTTGGTTTTCTGAATCAACCTGAAAAGTATTGAGTCAGCAATAACAATATAAAATGTAAGAAAAAAAATAATTCATGTTAGACAGGTCAATGTCCCCATACATCTCCATGACCAGTCCCATACCTCCAGACAATGTCCATATCCCCAGGACAATGTCCCATACTCAGGTTAATGTCCATACCCCAGACAATGTCCTATACCCCAGCAAGTGTCCCATAGTCCAGGACAATGTCCCATACCCCAGGACAATGTCCCATATCCCCAGGAACAATGTCCCATATCCCAGTGACAGTGTCCCATACCTCCATGACATGTCCGCCATACCTCCAGGAAAACGTCCCATATCCCCAGGACCATGTCCCATACCTCCAGATAATGTCCCATACCTCCAGGACTGTCCCCTACCTCCAGAACAATGTCCCTTACCCCAGGACATGGTTCCATACCTCCAGACAATGACCCATACCCCAGGACAATATCTCATACCTCTAGGACCATGTCCCATACCTCCAGGACAATGTCACATATCCCAGGACAATGTCACATACTTAGGCTAATTAGTCCCATACCCCAGGACAATGTCCCATACCTCCAGGGACAATGTCACCATATCCCCAGACAATGCCCCATTTACCCCAGGACCAATGTCCCATAGCCCTGGACAGGTCCCATCCCTCCAGGACAATGTCCCATACCTCAGGACATGTCCCATACCTCAGGGGGACAACGTTCCCAATCCCAAGGACAATGTCCCATACCTCAGGATAATGTCCCATACCTCCAGGACAAAATGTCCCATACCTCCAGAACAAGGTCCCATAATCCCAGGACAATGTCCCATTATAAGGTAATGTCCCATACCCAAGGAATATCTCATACCCCAGGCAAGGTTTCATACCCCAGAGACAATGTCCCACACCTCCAGGACAATGTCCCATTACATCCGGGACAATGTCCATATCCCCAGGACAATGTTTCATATCACAAGACAAGCGTCCATATCCCCCAGGACAAGTCCCATACCACAGGGACAATGTCCATTCCCCAGGCAATTGTACCCCATACCTCCAGGACAATGTCCCATACCCCAGGACACTGTCCCATACCTCCAAGACGATTGTCCACATACCTCCCGGTCACTGTCCCATACCCAAGGACCATGTCCCATAACACAGACAACGTCCCATACCTCCAGGACAAGGCCCAGCTCCCCAGTACAATGTCCACAATCCCAGGACAATGTTCTATACCTACAGAACACAATGTCCATTACCCCAGGACAATGTTCCATTACCCCAGGACAATCTCCTATACCCAGGGACAATGTCATTTATACCCCCAGGACAATGTCCCATACCCCAGGACAAATGTCCCATACCCCATAAAAAGGTCCCATTCCCCAGGTCATTTCCCCATATCCCCAGGGACAATGTACCATCTCCCCAGGACATTGTACCATACCCCAGGACAATGTTTATACCCCAGGACAATGTCCACATAACCCAGGACAAAGACTGTTGTATATTTGAATAAGTTCGAGAATCTGTAACCTTGCATTCCTAAAAGTTTCAGCCTGTGTGACTTACAGATCTCAGATATTTGTTCCCAAAACGTGTCAATGAAAATCAAGAAAATAGGTAAAATATGCTAATTACTTATGCAAATTAGGTACTTAGAATGCAAATACTGTTGTAATCGAATCAGTTTGAGAATCATTAACCCCGCAACCCTCCACGAAGTTTCAGCTCTGTGTGACGTACAGATCTACAGATATTGTGTTCACAAAAAAGTGTCAAATGAAAATCAAGAAAATAGGTTAAATATGCTATTATTAATGATGCAATTAGGTAATTAGAATGAATATATACTGTTGTAAATTATTCAGTTCGAGATCTGAAACCCCGCCACCCTTCCACCAAGTGTCAGCCCTGTGAGCTCGCACAGATCTCCCAGATATTTTGTTCACAAGGGGAAAGGTCACGACGACGCGACGCAGACGCCGCCGACGACGGACACACGGATCATGCTGCCATAACGTCTTTCCTATGGACGACACTAAAAGGTAAAAATGACCCAGCGAATGGCAGCTCCCACCGTGATTCGTCGTTTGGGATCTTTGGGATATCAAACTGCTTTCAAATTTTGGATTGATTTTTTAAAACATAAAACCATAGGTAAGTACAAACAACATTTTATGGTTCAAGATGTACTTAAGATCGAATGCAAAGCCGGTAACCCGATTACGAACGATTTACGCATCTGCATAAGCATGCACCTGTTTTTTTAAACCTAATAATTATGTTTTTGATAAAAAGGAACATGCAACTCAATCAAAATTGATATCTGTATATTTAGAGGTGCAACCCAAATGGTTTAAAAGCAGTTGAATTAAACACTCTGTGAGAGAAGCATGTAAAAATTCCATTGATGCAACAAGCCATATTAAAGAAGAGACACTGGCACATTTGAAAAATAGTTGCCCCCTGCAAGATTTTTTACATTAATAGCGTTTGTCCATGGTTTGTAAAGCTTTTATATACATTAAACCCTCACTTGAAATAATTAAGACCAATCAAGCATCTTATGGTATAATAAATTGACTACGGAGTCATTTTATTCAGCAGATGACGGAGAAATGGTGTTTAACACAAGAAAACACAGCAAGAAGTTGATTGCCATGGCTTTTACCCGTGACCAGTCTGTGACCTTTGTGAGTAGGAGGCTTTGGTATTCATATAATAGACACATTGCACATTGATTGGTTAAAATTACGGGCAAACTTAAAGGCACTAGCATGATTTGCTAAATCACCAAAATCAAAAAGTTTTAAAAATCATCAAAATCAAAATTTTGCATGTCTGTAACAAGGTTATAAATGTACCCTGAAGTGATTAGGACCAGAAGCAACCTAATAAAGACAAAATCGGCCGTTCGGACACCATACTACAACACGTAGTGGAATGGAGCTTAGTCTCTTTGAACACTGCTCCGTTTAGCAATTTTTGTTTTTTTTTAACCTTTTTTAAGAAAATCATACGAAATTCAATCGGGCATGATCAAAAGTACCCCCCATATTCGGCACATGTATAAAAAATGCAAATATATGCCAAAAATATCAAAAAAACAAAATGGCCATGAGAAAATGCGCGGCTGAGAAGCCGGTGTACCACGTACGCTACTCCACAACGGTGTGCAGACAGCGGTGTGTGTACACTATCCGTCTATGCGGCAAAAAATACACGGAATCATGGGCCAGGGGCGGGGGGGGAGGTTTTTTTGTACGCCTCCTGGGTAGGCAACCATGTCTGCTCGGTGGTAGCTGTGTGGTAATACCATGAAGAAATTGGCCGTTGTGGTCAGCTATTCTGTCATGCCTGTATGATGTTCAAAGTTACGGAGTGTAAAAATTTGGCACTTCGAACATCCAAAATGTTTTGTTCCCCTCGTTTAGGTTCAAATTTTTTTGGATCCCCCTTTTCAGGGTCTTAAATATTGTTGAACCGGCCTCATGTCACTTCACTGCATTCCTAATTGATTAACTGCAGGTCAACACAGGTCACTTGCATAGGCACAGGTGGAGTTTGTAGTAAACTTGCAAAGGATTACAGTGAAAATGGTGGGTACTGCCAATCAAACTGCATCACCCGTTAAATCCTTTTAACTTTGTTGCATTACTGCATTGCAGTACTGCACTGCAATGCAGTGAAGTATGAACAGACCACCTGACTTTTCCAAAACATCAGCATTTTCAGCACATTGTTTATTGGCCAAAGAAAAGCTTACAAAAATGCATTACAAAACGAAAATCATGGACAATATAGTAACATTATCATACACAAGATCAATTGTCATGCCACTCATTCAGTCAATTCATAATTCCACAATAGCCTCAATTTGGGAGCACTTCATGTGGATGTCCAAAATAATTTTGTTTAGTATGATGATGTTCTTTACAGTATGTCAATAAAACACAGGATCAGAAACAAAAATATATAAACCACCCCTGTTCACCACAATGTTGACCCTTTTTCAAAGTACATTTCCTACTCTTCACTATGCTTTTAATGGCATCTTGTTTGGACACTCCTATCCAGGGGAGAGTACATTGAAGAAGGGTTATGAATTCCAAGTTGGTCTGATTTGTAGAATCGCAGATGCCTAACGAAAGGTCTTTTATGGATCACAAAGGTGATGTGAATGGATTAGGCTTGCAATAGGTATTATTTTAATTAAGAAATCAGTTTTTGTTTGAACTGTATATTTTGTTACTCTTCATATAGTGTAAGAGAACTTTTAAACAATTAACATGAATTATTGTAATCAGATTTTTTTTATGTTTGAACTGATCTTCTGATCATTTTAATGTCTTTTAACTCAAGGTGCAATATCATGTTCAATTCCAATGCAAGTCTTGTTTATTTGGTATGTCAAATAACATCTAGGATGCTTTAAAAAATGATAGCCTAGTTATTCAATTTAAGTGATTATTTATATAAGTTTTTTTGAAGTTTTGTTTTGGTTAGTCTTCAATGCATACCTACATTGTACATACCTGGTTGTGGTGTTAATTAGGGGAGTTTCCGTAACTTGACCCATCTGACAGACTTTTTCTGACGCACGTATACATTTGGAAACCTTAATGGAATAAACCTGTGCTTTATTTCTTGAAGGGTTTCCGAATTCACGTGTGTCAAAAGAGTGTCAGATGGGTCAGGTTACGGAAACGCCCGTTAATTAGGTCATTGAATTGGACCAACCCAATTCAGAAGAGCTTCACAAAACTTGTCACCAAAAATCCAAATTCCACCAAACAAAATTCTTGCCAAGATGAGATTATGGACAATAAAATCCTTATCAAAGTAGACCTAACATTTGCATATTTTTCTAAAAAAAAAAAACACTTTAAATCCTGTTCTTTTATTGACACATGCTGTAGATAACATTGGACATGGTTTTCCCACTCTTGGCAGTTTTGATGGAAGTAAAGGTGCAACGAGATATTTCACATATCAGGTGTCCCTAAAAAATCGAAAGTACTGATTTTGGCCGTGATGTAAAGCTTTTCATCAAAAATATCCCCATCTGAAAGGATTAACCTGAGAAATGCTTCTTTGGTACAAAAATTGTGAAATTTCTCATTTCTTATAGGAGCAAATACTAAATGCAGCCTATGTTTTATTGGCTTACGAAGTAAGTCTATAAGAGAGTGCTGGGTGATAGATCAATATGTTCATCAAACTTTATTTCCCATTACTCCACAGTATGAAAACAAAACAGTTATATGGAGGAGTTGAGCAAAAGGTCTATAGGGCCCAAAACACTCACCCCCCTTGGAATACATTAACACGCAAGAAACAGGGCATAACTATCAAGAAACGCACAGAAAGTGTTACACTTGTAACACTTGTAACACATTTCTTGTTAGACTAAAATCATAGTTCCACAATAGCCTCAATTTGGGAGCACTTCATGTGGATTCCAAAATAATTTTGTTTAGTCTGATGGTTAAATGTTCTGTACCAGTAGGTCAAATACCACAAGGGATCAGACACCAAATATAAAAAATATATAAACCACCCCTGTTCACCACCAATGTTGACCCTGTTTCAAAGTACTTTCTACTTCACTATGCTTTAAGGCATCTTGTTTGGACACTCCTATCCAGGGGAGAGTACATTGACGAAGGGTTCTGAATTCCAGTGGTCTGATTGTAGAATGCAGATGGCCTACGAAAGGTCTTTTAGGTCACAAAGGTGAGGTGAAAGGATTAGGCTTGCAATAGGTATCTATTTTAATTAAGAAAGAAATCAGTTTGTTTGAAAACGTATATTTTGTACTATTAATATGTGTAAGGAACTTTTAACAATGGGCATGAATTATTGTAATCAGATTTTTTTTATGTTTGAACTGATCTTCTGATCATTTTAATGTCTTTTACTCAAGGTGCAATGTCATGTTCACTTCCAATGCAAGTCTTGTTTATTTGGTATGTCAAATAACATCTAGGATGCTTTAAATAATGATAGCATAGTTATCCATTTAAGTGTTTCTTCTATATAAGTTTTGTTGAAGTTTTGTTTGGGTTAGTCTTCAAGCCTACCTACATGGTACATTACCTGGTGTGTGGGTAATTAGGGGACAGTTTCCGGAACTTGGACATTGACAGACTTTTTCTGATGCAGTAACATTTGGAAACTAAGGGATAAACTGCGGCTTTATTCAGAAGGGTTTCCGAATTCACGTGTGTCAAAAGCGTGTCAGGGGTCAGGTTAACGCGAAACGCCCGTTAATTAGATCATTGATAACAACCCAATTCCGAAGAGATTCACCAAACTTGTCACAAAAATCCATACTTTCCACCAACAAAAAAATCTCTTGACAAGAGGAGAGTATGGACAAAAACCTTATGTCAAAGTAGACCTAACATTTGCATAGTTTCTAAAAAAAAAAAAACACTTTAAATCCTGTTCTTTATTGACACCATAGTAGGAGAACATTGGACCATTTGGTTTTCCCACTCTTGGCAGTTTGGTGGAAGTAAAGGTGCAACGAGATATTTCAAAAATCAGGTGTCCCTAAAAAAAATTGAAAGTACTGATTTGTGCCGTGATGTAAGATTTTCATCAAACAATCTCCCCTCTGAAAGGAATTAACCGGAGAAAATGCTTCTTTTGCGTCCAATAATTGTGAAATTTTCATTTTCTTATAGGAGCAAATACTAAATGAGCCTATGGTTTTATATTGAAATAACGCATTCCCAAATCACCATTTTCTCTCGTTGGAAGACTAATTAAGTAGCCAAATGACTAAATATCAGCCACCTCCATCCCCCTCCGCACCATACCTTCTCCCGCTACTTACCTACGCTTCCGCCCTCCCCCCCCCCCTCCATATGTTTCATACTCTCCCCCTACCTCCCCCCCTCTCACGTTTTCGCTTTTCACCCACTCTTCTTTTTCTCTATACCCACTCTATGGGTAAGAGTGTCTAATTATATGAAATAATTACTATTATGACAGAATATTGTGGTGCCTCAATAATCTGTCACCTTGCACCTTTAAGTGCATCTTGATCGCTGATATGCCATCACTACCTGAGGGCAGTCGTCAGTGGTCCTAATAAACCACTACTGGTGCACAAACTGTTTTTATACATTGGTGTTTTTTGCATCAGAAATTTCTATATGTTCCCAGATAATAAGTGAATGTCCCAAAAAAAACTATACACTCCAAAGATTAATTTGTTGGGAAAACAAATTAAGTCTCTGAATGGAGTTTTACTGATACTTGTTAGGAGTGTTCATCTTTTATGGATTTGTAGTGGTGTAATTTGGGGTTTGGTTCAGGAGTTATGGGTAATTATGGAGACAGTTGAAAAACCTGTTGGGCCAGTTGCTATCTGATATCAACAACAGGTTGCCATTTAAAATCACTTCAAGACATTCTTTATTGAAAATTAAAATAAAAGTAGGTATAAAGCAAAGAGGTTCTATATAGATAGAGAGGGCAAAAAACGTTACGTAATCTTTAGAAAATTCATCGTAGAATGGTTGCCGACCACAAAGAACACTAGATACCAACAAATAGAAAGCAATGGCTGCCTCGCTTCTTCCACATACTGTGGGTGCCGCTTTGCATATGATACACTAATCGGTAGTGATACAAATGCATGTATGTGTAGAGGTGGCCAGGGTAATTAATAGTGCCCTGGATCATGTGCTCTCAGCGACTCCTTTTTTCTCATAAGGCAATGAGCCTAGGTGAAAAGATGTATTTCATTGAGGCGACCGTTTATTTAATCAAGACGAATGACGTGTCATTCATTCGTTGTGTGGCCATGGGTAGGACAAAAATTTAAAACCCAATCGCACCCACATCCAACAAAATGATATTTTGCCGGAATGGTTTGTATCGAATTGACATTATGTGGGTATACACGCACCCAAAACTAAAATTATTCCGTGAATATTCAAATGTCAGGACCAGCACGGACGGATGGTTTGAATGGGCTTCACCCCCTTTGGTATAAAAAGTGTGCTTCTTGAATAAACATAATTTATAATGTTGGCAATTGCTAATAAATACATAGCATTGGGAAATCAATCCAAACAGTCTTGTGTCTAAGGTATTACTCCAGGTTTCAGCAGAAGGTAGAACCATAAAACCCCCCTTGTTGAAAGTAAACTGAGGACATTGAACACAACCATACTTTCCTTCATGCTTTTGTTGAAACTGCTTTCTTCATCATATTCCTCCCTGGCATATTGGAGGCAGGGGAAGGGTTAAATTGTCCCTCAAAATTAGTGAAAAGGCAGTGGTCCACACATTTGCCCTCAACAGACTTGTAGATGTTACATTAGTTTAACGCCAGTCAAATTCCCCAATTTCCATGCATTTCATGATTATTGTCCCCTTGAGAGCCTCAGCTGAGAGTGAGTCCCTCATTTCACCCACAACAAAATTTTGTGCTTTCACTGAAAATAATATATTGATTAGTCAATGCATGATAAAGCATTCACTCTGTCTGTTACAATATTCTTGATGCTTTGAAAATGGTTAATCACAAATGGATGTATGCCTGTGTTACCTTCTAGTTTCTTGACCTCAGGTGAACTGGCCAAGTGGTATTTATCCTTTGGGTCACTGACAATATCTCCGCTAGGGTTCATCAAAATTGGATTGAATAAAAGCAAGGATTTAAATGAGGCATCTTGTCTAACAAATAGCAGAATATCTGGCAAAAATGCAGTTTATATTTTATAATTTTTAGTTTATGTATAGTTTGTAGTGGGACAGTCTGTACTATGTGGAAGAACACTATCGGTGATTCACTCGAAAGAGTCAAAAATTTTGATACAGGTATATTTTTACTCTGGTCGGCGTGAGTTCACTTGCAGTGTATTTTTATTTTACCATAGGCACAGTAGCCACATGCTGTACCACCTGTCTATGAACTAATGTGGGAACGTGTGCTGTGTTATTAGGGTGAAAAAACATGGGCGTTGTGCCTCATTGGTGTGGCAACTAATCATATTTTGTGTATGCATTGATCATCAAGGAAAATAAATACCACTGCCATTAAAATTAGAATGCTGATAATAATGGGGTTTATGGGTTTTAATGAATTCATTTAAAGGTACCATGGCCCGATCGCTAATCGCATCGTACCCAGGACCCAAATTTTACCGGAAGTGGTCCAAAATTTTTGGTATCAGAAGAAAGCTGATATTTTTCTCATTGATCCTGTGAAAATAATTAGGGTGAAAAGGAGTTTAGTGTGGAAGTTATGAGGAAAAATATGCACTCATTTGGTCGACCATGACTATTAATTTTACACAGCACTTATGGGGCTTACAAATCACGTTGTTAGGTCTAACATCAACACGGATTGAAAAATAGCGGCGCGAAAATTTATAGATGGAGTTTTGGGGTTGAACGTCCATTCTATCAAGATGAAAATTTCATCTACTAAATCGGGCCATCCCCCTTTAACCTAGCAGCGTTTATTCAATGAAAAACAAACATGTTTAACAAAGCATTTGAATAAAACAATTATTTTAAAGTTGTGAGGTGGTAAGTAACATATCATTCATAATGAAAACAAAATTTGAGTATATGACGAATTTGATGTTTTTACTGTAGTTCAAAATATTGTCCCTTTCCCACTACTTCAGAGATAAAAGATTTAAAGGGGATGGACCCATATTTAGCCATAGTATTCCTTTCACGGAAGGTAAAATATGTTGAATGGACTTTTGTTTGCCCTGCACACGGTGTATCCAGACCTGACTTTTTGAGGGGGAAGACCGCTTAAAATAATAGCCGAAAATAGTCTGATTTTGCATGTTTTTTGCATTAACGCCGCCCCCCGAAAGCACCCCTAAAATACGCAACTGCTGCCCCAAATCATCCAAGCATGTGGAAAATATAATACAAATATAAAAAACTTAAAAAAAGCAAAAAATAAAAAAAATAAAAAAAATATTAGCTTTCTTCAATACCAACTTTTGGGCACTTCCAGTAAAATCTTCGGTCCTGGGGACGAGGCTATTAGGGATCGGACAATGGCCTTCACTAACAGTTATTACATGCATTTTTGGATACCAGGCCTTGATGTGTACACCTGCTGACTTTACGCACTTAATCGAAAACTATGTATTGAAGAAAATAAAATCGGACATCGAAAATCAAAGTCAGCATATACAAACCCTCACTTTTTGGTAATTTTTATTTTTCAGATAAAAAAATTAAATATTTAACAAAATTAACATAAACCTAGAGCCACTATCTCAAGTATAAGGTGAACATACTGGTACATTACCTGTGTGTCTGCGAACACATTCCTGATGAAGTGAATGGTCCTCGTTCTCTAATTGAATGCAATTATCTGGATTCGGAACACCACCTTTAAAGCATGTTAAAATTTTGTCCGCAGTTTTGAGCGCCACATCAAATTCTTAGTGACTTTTTGTGAGCCACAACCTCATCTCCACCGACCTCAACAAAAAAAAAAAGGGGGCAAAAATTTAGACCTTTCATATCCTCTTACTGTTGACCTAATTTTACTCTGGAAATTTGCATTTTTGTAATTTTCTGTCCGTAAATGGACAAATTACAACACCGTGGCCTATGGGGGGCGTAAATACAAACTTTTGCTTATTACTCCTAAACGGACCCAGCCGAATCAAATTAAATTCGATTGAACCAAGAATGAAAATGAAGGTGCTAGATCACAAAATGTACCTTTAAATCCATTGATTGTTATATGCATATATTTCACACAATAAAGTCTGCGGATAAAGATACACACCATCCATGGTCGGTTAAGATCTCGCATTAAAGTGCACCTAGGGTTTCCTTTAACTTGAAATTAGGTTTTAGATTTATTAAGTAGCAAACAAGAAATTCAGTACACTGACATAATGTGGGTTAAACCTTAAATATTGGAAGAGAACCACCCCCCCCACACCCCACCCCCCCACCACAACCAACACACCACCCCACAAAACCCGCCCCCCCACCCCCCTTATTACAAAAAATGCTCAAGTTTGACAAGAGGTTTAATACTTCACAATTTTTTTTGAATTACTAGATTGCTTTTTCAAAAACAAAAATCTTCCTAAATTTGGATTTTTTAACTCGTCCTGACCCATGGCAAAGAACAAGGAACTACACCAGTGTAGGCAAAGCCTAGGTGATGAATCACAATTCCATAATATATATTTTTAATTAAAAAAAAATATATTTAAAACATCGTCGTTTCGTTCGTGTCCACCAAGTCTTCGTAATGACTAGTGGTTGGTGTCGGGATTTGTTTCAACTGTGTGTAAAGCTGATCCGGGGCCGCGTGTAATCATGATACGGACGCTCCTGACTGGCCCGCGTTTTTTGAAACTGGGGGCGGATTGGGAACAGTCAGGGTTTACACCCTACTCTTATTCTACACTGACTGCGATGTACATATACAGTTTTTGACTCTCTGTACACGTGACCGACTGCTTAACGTCGACCCCTCCGAAGGATGGGATGCTTTTTCATGATTCATTTGCCCAATTCCAAGGTGAGCCATGGAGGAGAGCGTATTCTGTATTTAATCAATAGCTCGATACAGATTAAATCCCAGAATTGATCACCCGAGTGAACCCATCAAGTGACCCCACCGGTATTCGAACCCGGAATTTTGGTTTTGGTATATTGCGCCATAGGCCAAGCACCTAACCACTAAACCACGCTCTCCCACACAACATAGTTATCTCATGATTTTAAACTCTGCAATATATATTTAAAAAGTTTTGTCTCAAAGCCTGCTTGCCTACTTTTGGTGGAAATAAATTTGTCGCATAACCAGGGATGCCTATTTTTTGTTATTCGTCCCTGAGGTTGGGGAATAGGTTTTGGCTCTATGGTCACTTGGGGAAAATTTGGAATGCTAAGGTGATTGGAACCATGTTTAATTTTTGGAAGAAGAATTGGGATAACATGTACAGGAGGGGGAACAAGTTTTTGATTTTGCCGCATAGCCAAGTGGGCCAGAGCATTACAAAAAAAACTGCATAGCACATGCCTTTTTTCATGACTGACAAAAAAAACACATGTTTTTGCCAAACTTTTGAGACCAAACTTTTTTGTTGTTATTCATAATTAATGAACTGGAACATTCAAAGTGCTGGAAACTAGGTTTAATAATTTATACTTATACTATATAATCACTTCTTGATTCAATCCCACAATGCATCGTTTTAGGAAATTTCACTTCAAAAGGTCATGTCCAATCCACAAGAATCCTATTGTTAACACATAAAACCCTGACTTTACACTCCATTTAGCCCACAAGTTGCTAGTACTTTCCAGACATTTGTTTGTCTGATCCTGAAATGTCTGTGGGTACTTAACTATCTTGAAAACTTTTTATCCCTGGTTTGACATGTGTTTTAGTACAGTATAGGTACATACAATGCATTGTGGATTGGATTCAAAACACCTCTATTAATGTATGCCTTTATATACACCCCATCTACCCAGTGTCCCACCCACGTTGTTAGGTTTACAGGTATTGCCTCTATGTAAGAAAGGAACTTGTTTCACCTCGACAGAAAAATGTGATGACTTCTGGTAATTACACCCAGGCTATGATATGTGAGGTTCCAAGGTTACTTGAACTGTTACCAAGTAAAAACACTGTCATTTAATTCAAGCTATAGTGGCCAGCCTTGAAAGAAAAAAAAGAAAAAAAATAACACTAAATGGCCTTTTTTGCCAAATGCAAAAACCGGTATGCAGACATGACTTTGTTGCACTCGCTACTGATTTTGGTTGTTAAAAATGTTCCCAAGTTAAGGCCACTATCAGCGATTCTTCACATGTAAGACACATGGTGCCCCCCTATTTTTCATCCCAGTCCATTTTTTTGGCACTGTTGTATTAGAAATTGTTGTAAGTATGACCTCTGTAAGTGGCTTTAGCGTACCCCTTTTATTGTCAGAAATTATGATGTTTTATCGATGTTTTCTAATAAAGTCAGATCCACTTTTTTCAAGGTCTATAACAGTCCGTAAAGGGCATCTTCAAGACCACTGTAAAATGCTTAAGTATCTGTTTTTCGCAAAGAACAGTCTTATCAGGTGTTGATATGACCACACTAGCAATTTAGCGACAAAATTAGCATTTTGAATTTGGGGCAAAAATGACTGATAGTGTGGCTTTTAAAACCTGCCCATTATTCATTGGTTTATTGGTTTATGGGTCAAAGGTAGGATAACTGTGACCAAAGGTGGCTTTTAAAGTCAATGACCTTTGATGGATCTCGAGATGGATGAGGTAAAGATTTGAATCTCATTACTCCAGAACCAATGATTGTAACTGTGGCAACTGGTGAATGCGATATGAGACAAACATTTTGGTATTGTCCATACTTGCTGGCAATTTTTTTAGTGCCCCAGGACCATATTACCATGGACCTGAATTTTTCCCTTATAGATGTAGAAAAGCAGATCTTTTTCTAGCAACAGAGGTGACCAGGCCCGTAATGCAGGGGGGTGCGGTCACCCCCAATTCCACAAAGGTCCACTTCTTGATGATTTTTTTTAAATAACTTAAATAATAAATAATTTGGATAAATATGACAAAAGGTCTACTTTTGGTGGTGAAATTTTTTAAAGTCCAAAAAAGGACCATTTTAGTGGGGGTTAAGTCCACTTTTACCAAAAAAGTCTACTTTTCGAAGTCCCGCACCCCCAAAAAAAAAAATAAATCTGCGTACGGCCCTGGGGGGACATTTTTGTACTAGTTCCGCCTGCCAGCTTGTGTGCTTACAATATAATTACTAAAAAATTTCACTCTAATTGGGAACGAAGTCAAGGCAAACAGGGTTTGCAACAGCTGATTTCAGTGTTTGCAAAATATAAATGATCTTATAACCCTAGGGTTTGATATGAAGCTTTTAACAGCATACAAAAATAGTGGGCGATAAATGACTTTCTAATAAGACTGATATATTACGTGGAAAGGATGACACCTGAATCCATACCCTGTAGTAACTACCTTTACACCCATTCATGCAATGCAATGATCCCACCATGTTCACTCAAACCCAACATTGGCAATTAACAAAATTAAATTGTATGGTTGTACAGACTGCTCTTTGAAGTGTTGAAAGGATCTCTACTGTATTTTCAGGAAGCCGCCCATAACCAAACCCAAATATACTGTTTTTTCAACTCTCTTACAAATAAATTAAACAAATGGGACAGGAAGTCCATATAGGGTTTTTTTTTTTTTTTTTCATTATTGGCAGTTGGTCGCATTTTGAGCATAATGACCCTAAGTGAACCTCTGAATGACCTTTGACCCCCCCCCCCCCATGTTTCCCCACATCAGACTCCTTGCATCAATGTATAAGCATACCAAGAAATGCACTTGATCCATCTGCATCGAAAATGACATTGTTAAAAAAAATTCAACAAGGTGTATAGCTAAATGTTTGACACACGCACCGACCAATTAATCAGGCCGATATAAGGCCTTTCCGCTTGCATACGATGACCTAACTGACATGCATCCCCAATATTCATATTGCATTGTCTGAGTGGATCAAAGCAGATCACATAAGTATATCCAATACACATGAATACCGTACTAAACATGCTCATCATAAGATCAACAGTACAAAATATGTACACCATGCATGTCCAACCTTTCTTAGAAATACCCAAGTGGGTAATTTTAGTACAATTTTTTGGATTTTGGGAATACAACTTCATCACACAAGCCAGGTTGGTTTGACTTACTATGCAGCTGAATAACAGCAAAATTAAATTTGGATACAGTTCTTAAACCTTTTATTTCTTGTAGATATAACCCCAAACTATGTGCGGCCAGTAAAGATCCCATTTTGCAAATCTTCAGTTCATAAGACCCAAGTCGAAGCATTTAAATGCACTAATGATTGGTTTAATTCTTAAAATAAAAAAAAAATCCTCAAAAACAGTTTTCTTGTATGTTCTGTAACAAGTACAGTGTCCTATACCCGGCAAATGATAAATCATAGAATTTTTATTCTGTTTCTTAACTTCCTTTCTGGAAATGTTTTTTTGCCTTCACAATACTTCCTGCGGAAGCATTGACTTAGGTAAGTGGTAAGGGTATTTGGACCCCTTAAGACACAATTCAATTTTGCCTCTCCAGCAGTTCCCAATACCTCAACATTTGAAACAGAAATTCCCCAGCTCTAAAAGTCCTATTTTGTGAAAACTTTTGCAATCAGAAGCCTAAATTAATACCCTGAATTTAGTTCCATGCCCTGCAATTTCTAAAACAATTCACTCGTTTTAATTGTCCCTACGTTTGAGGAAAGGCAAAAACAGTTCCCCCCCCTCCAAATATGGAATGGGGCACACATCCCTACAGAACAAAAATTTGCAGCAACCCTGAATGTAAATGAAAATATTTTCATTTGATGGGTGCATATTAAACCCTGAATTTAACTGCATCTGCATATACATCCATGATGTAGTCACAAAATTACATTTTTCTACCACACTAACTGCAGGAATGGATTGAGTTCATGCAAACCTAACATGTCAAAAATTGAAATACCCATAGTCCCCATGTTGGCCCCTCATGAGCCCCCCTTACAACCTTATTTTACCCACATGGAGCCCCAACTGGAAATATTGGCTGGTTAGAATATTTGTTAAAAGGGGGTGACTCACTCCTGGGTCACGTTTTCATCTATTTTCCCCTCACATGGAAGCATATCCCCAAAAATATCTCATTACAAATTTTGATATAAAATTGGATCGATTAAGCCCAAATTAATTGGTCGAGCAATGAGTTGCAAAAATATTGGGCGAGACGCAGTCGAGCCCAATATTTTAAAACTCATAGCGAGACCATTAATATTGGGCGTAATCATCCAATTTTATCATTATCATGTTTTGGATCCGATATTTTCCCACACTTGGACTCCTCAAAACATGATAATGAGTTAAATGGATCCAGTAGATGCAAAATGTGTATTACACTAGGACAAAGTGTGTTAATAAATGTGGTATACCACATTTGGAGACCTTTTTGTTCATAAAAACCTCAAAACATTGAAATGAAACATTTCCCGGGCCTTACATTCATGGTAATGAGAAAAATATTATGAACTTTCTTCCAATACCAAAATTAAAATTTTGATGGAGTAAAGTGTGAGTGTGTGTGTGTGGGGGGGATAAGGTTGTCGATCAGATCGCCCACTTCAATTACACCTGACTGTGACCTCTGGGGATGAGGTTGTATGGAAACAGTCCAAACTTGTTCTAGAGATATAACACTTGTAATCATTATGGAATTGGCATGATCAGTCCATGAATATATATATTATACATTACAATACATTCCAAGATATTTAAAAAAAATAATAACCCTCATTTAGACTTCAAGTTTACATCTTGGCTACGATTTTCAATTCTTATTCAGTGGTTTATCGTGTTAACAAGAAATTATTAAGTTGCTTTAGATCAATGCTCCACCTATGCAATTACGTGGTGTTGTCAAATATTTGACGCGCGTAAATGGCACATTTATACTGCATCATGCATATCGCGTTTGTACAAAAATACAAGTTACACAGCGCAGGGGCGGTGCCACGGTAAACTCATTTTTGTTAAAAAACCATAATTTTTGTGCAATTTATTACGTAAAACCCCTGTTTTCCTAAATTGTGAAAATCTTAGGGGGGGCGCTCCTCCCTGCCACCCCCCTGGCACCGCCCCTGACACAGTGTGAAGATCACCACATATCAACTTTGGCTGCTTTGTTTTCAAGAGGAGTTAAATGATGTAACAATATTTTTTGACAAATTATGTTGATAAAAAGTAAAAAATTAGTCAATTATAGATATTAAAGCTATTTCAATACAAGTACTATATGTACACTTTATACAATACATACTGTTTGATACCTAAAACTTAAATCATTTATATATCAGTAGAATCATAATCATAATCTCATACCAGAAGATCTAATACAGCCGACTGACTACTTTAAAGGGGTATTTCGTGACCCACAGCTTCGTTCCCCTGACTTGCCCGAAAAAAATTGAATTTATATCATCTAACTGTTGGATAGTGTGTGTGTGCCTAATTTTCTAATTTTGTATTATTTTCTGTATGTAAACAGACAAAATTAAAGGCACTATCAGTGATTTGATATCAACAATTGCCAGAAATCAGATATTTGCATGTCTGGAACAAGTATAGGTATCCTACAATGTTACATGCCCAACAAGTGATGAGACCAAACGTGGCCTAGTAAGGACAAATCAGATATTTTAGTCCTTATTGTTCATACAGACATTTACTGCATCACGTAATTGAATGAAGGTTTGTATCTTTGAATACTGTGTTTTCTTCCGTTTCTGTCAATTTTGTTGGAAAAATTCTAATGGGAATTCTACAGCTTAAGCTATTCCTGCAAATTTCAAATATTTGATTCACTTATAAGCTATTCCTGCAAATGTCAAATATTTTGACTCACTGATGGTATCTTTAAAATTGGCCTATGGGGCTGCATGATACAAGAAAATCACTTATAACATCAAAACCAACTGTCAGAATGAACTGAAATTTTTTAAAATAACCTTTTTCCTTGAGAAATTTAGTGCACCATACGTACACAAAAATGAAGGCACTTAACCCAGGAGCTAGCACACATTTGTAAAACATCTCAAGTACAAAAGGTTGAGTGATTAAATATGTTGACAGACTGACTGGAACCCCTGAAACGTGATTCTTAAGTGCCAGCAAATGGTGCCTTATGAGAGGGGGCCAAAACAAAGTTTGTACAGGGGGTCAAATTGTAAATTGATCCAATCATGTTGAAAAGCACACCATGTTATGTGTCTAACCGTAAGGATTCAGAAAAGGTATAGTTTGTAATATGTACAGCCTAAAGTTTTCAGAGAAGTTATAGGACTTCTAAAAAACAGCAAAAATCAATAAAAAGGGTCAATTTCAGTTGTACAGGGGTCCAAATTTTTAAAATTGCTCCGATTTGGATAAAAAATGGTGCAAACTATTGGTGGAGCTCATAGGATAAAATTAAGGAATCGTTTTGAGTGTCTCAAATGCTTGCTTAAGAAAGTAGGGGGGTAACAAGATCAAGCCCCATTGAATGCAATGGATGTTGACCTTCTTTTCCCCCTACATCGGAAACTAAGCATTTAAGACAAATGTGTGCTAGCTCCAGGCTAACTAGGATCACAATACACCCTTAATATTGCCATTCATAACCAAATTTATGCTACTCGTATTTTTCTCTGAAACATCATTAAACCCCTAAATAATCTGCAACTTGCTTCATAATATACTGCTTGAAAATAGGAATATTTCCCTCCCACTGTTTTGATAGAGATTTTCATAGATGGTCATCAACTGTTGTTTGTTAGTGCCAATACACCATAAGTATGTATATACCGAGGCTTATTAGCTGCAAGAAGGCCCCCATCTGCAATAGCTGCCATTTATCAGCTGTGTTGTTGTTAAAGGCACTATCAGTGATTTGCTAAATCAGAAAATCGAAAAATTCATAAAAACTCAGATTTTTGCATGTCTGTATCAAATACAGGTACCCTAAACATCCTAACAAATGATAAGGCCAGAAGCAACCTAATAAAGACAAAATTGGACATATTAGTCATTACGGTCCGTACGGACACTTATTACAACACGTAAACGAATGGAGAGTCTTATATTTGAACACTGCAGTTGTTTTCCCTTTTCTGCCAATTCTTCAGTTGGAAAGGTAACTTTTTGAGAAATATACAGATTTATCCTTCACTTTTAAGATATTCCTGCAAATTTCAAATATTTTGACTCTTTTGGACGAATCCATGATAGTGTCTTTAAGTGTTAAATACCTATCAAATCTAACCACTTGGCAGCTATTGCAGATTTGCCCTAAACCCTCAATATGTTTGACATGACAAAATCAGTTTAATATGTGACATGGGGTTGATGATCCTAAGTATTTTTTTGACAAAATGAATTTACTAAATACGTAACACATAAACATATAGAAAGCTATATTTTGATTAAAGTAAAAAAGGGGAGTACCCCTTTAAACACTTAGAGGCAACATGGTGCAGTACCCTTCAATGTTAAGTAAAAAATAGTCATCTTTATATAAAATGCAAAGTAATCCTATAAATAGAGGCAACTTGTACAAAAGGTCTTTAAGAGCACCATACTTCTACAGAAACTGCAGTTTTACAAATTTTGTATCGGGCCAAAAGAAACAAAAAACCTTGTCTCAATGACATTACCTGAAACTGGATACATTTATTAAGTTACAAAACCTTATATTTCTTTTTTTACTGCAATTAGGCCCACTTTTGTTTTTCTTTTTTTTAGCCACTTTGAAGCCATTTTGCACTTTGCATTGAAAAAGACACTAAAACCTGAATTTTCAGTGTAAAAAAAGTACGGCCCTTTTATGGCAAAAGGGCGTAACTTGAGTATGCCTTTTGCCTTGAAAGGGACACCCTGCCAAACCAATGCATTTATGGGAGACATTTTCTTTTTAATGTTGAGCCTAAGATGATAAAATGTATTTACAAAAAATATGATCCCATAATGCATTGTTTTTGGCAGACAGCCTTTAAAGGCAAAAGGTGTAACTTGAGTTAACGCCCTTTTGCCATAAAAGGGCCGACGTAATGTGCAAAATCATGATTTTTGAAAGCTGTGCAAGGGATCACTGAGACAAAATCTTTTTTTCTTGTCGTAATAGCTTGATGTGTGCAAATACCCTCAAAACCTATAGTACAAACATCATGTACTATGTCAACAGTAGAAAAACAAGTATTAAAGAGGGGCATGCTATAGACAAGAAACAGGATTTTTTTCTTATTACCAATGTATATATCCACTACCATATGCCAATAGATAGATCACTTTTAAAATGTTGCCACAGCCATAAAACAATGTGCCCATCTAAAGGTCTTGAATACATGAGACCAAAATATTAATGATATCCAGTATACCAAATAATGAATGTTTATGAGTGCAATGGTAAGAATATTTTCATGAGTTGAAAGATGAAATGTTCCATTCAACGAGGCGTTAGCCGAATTGAATGGAACATTTCAACATTCAATGAATGAAAATATTCTTTCCATTGCATGAATGAAAATATTCATTATTTGTTTTATATAACATCTAAGTAGATCCAAGATGAGTGGTTTTTACTTTAAAGAGCAAATTGCTACTTAAAAAGAGTGAAAATCACTTCAAAAATGTTCACCTTTGAGTTTAAGCAAAGCACAATTCCTTTTGAGGAGTTGAACAAAGGAAGGACAACAGGATGACAAGTGAAAATGCACTCTTTTTGGAGTGATTTTCACTCTTTTTGAGTGGAAATTTGTTCTTTTAAAAAAATACTAACAAAAGCACTCATTTATGATGGAGTGGTTTACAAGAGTTTCCCTCCTGGGGAGTATATTGAATTTCACTTGTTTTACATTTAGAGGAATAATATAATCCACCAGGTCATATCAAGATTCAAGATGGTTTTTTTTTCAAAAAAACATATACCCGCAAACCAAATAGATACATCAAAGTGTATACCTACAGTAGAAATGTAACTTTGGAGATTACGAAGGGAAAGATCATCTAAGACATCCCTGCATAATAGTGGTGCAAAAATGTTACTGTAAAAATAACATCCCTTACAATCAAACTGGTGAAGTGGAGACGCAGGTAATTTCAAATTTACTGAGCCACCCCTCACACACCAACTACAAGTATTCCTGCTAACGTCCTAATAAATGGAATATAAAATGGAACTAAATTAAAGGCAATAAAAATCACATTTTTTTAAAAGTGCCCTCAATTTTCCATTTCTTAAAAATTTCATACATACCTAAATGGAAAGATAAAAAGATGGAATTTTTCAATTACAAGTTTCAAAAAATTCTGTTCAATCAGATGTGATAATTTCTATTAATACCATAGATTTTGAATTATATTTTGTGGTATTAAAGCAATAACAGCACATTTTTTTGAAGAGTGCCCCTTGTTTCAAAATTGGATATTTTGCAAAGTTGTGTTTGGAATTGTCTATAAACCATACCTGCGAACCAAGTGCAAAAGTGTGTATTTATCACAAATAAAGCGATTTTGTAATGGATTATGATCCCAGATTATCCTTAAGAGACATGAGGAGATTTCCAGAAAGAAGCGCCCCCCCAATTTGTCAAACCCCGTTTTTTTTCATATTTGGATGCTTACCAAGTATTAGATAACATCTGAAGTGAATTAGCCGAATACGCCGTCTTTATGTAATTAAGCATGATGATTAGTACTTTCTGTCATGCAACACAGAAAGTCAAAGCAAGGTTTTCTATATGGACGATTGCGATCAGCAGCAAGCTCAAAACAAGTTTGGCGGGTTTTTCCTTTTGTACGTGTTTGTTCAATACCCTCGAAACATTCTTGGTAAGGTGTCTAGGACCGCTCCAGTGAAAATTAGAGAAATGCCTGTAATCCTCAAAAAATCTCCTCCTGTCACTTTAACAGCAGAGCTGGAAATGCTAAGTTTATGTCCGTCCATGCGGGAATAGTGCGCCACCTCAAGAAAATTACTGTAATTTGACTACCTGAACGACAGACAGCAGAACAACCTAAGGAGAGCGTTTTATACACACCGGAAATGGCACAATTCCTGGTTATTCCATTGGAAGGATAAGGATGTTTTAGCAGTCAGTTATGATTATCGGAGAATCCGATATTTCAAAATTATTAAAATTACTTGCGACACAAAGATAATTTTGAGCTAGACCATGCACAGGTATAATTTACCAAGCCTAAGTACCAATACCACTGTGCAAAATCTCCAAAATATTGTTAAAATTGGGGGGAGGCTCTTCAAAAAAGTGCAGTTATTGCTTTAATTTAAAGTTAGTATTAAAATTAAAGATAGTCTTGGAGTCACATGAACAATCTCCAATTCCAAAGTTTGAGATGAACCAGAGTTTCGTTTTGATGTAATGGGTGACAAATTCCTCACCCCATCATGGGAGTAACAGCCCATTTTATAGTAGTTGAAAGGAAAAAAAGGTCCAGTCGTTGGCTAACCCTGGTCACAGTTACGACCCCTTTTAGAATACCAGCCATGGAGTTAGCAAGTACCTAAATTTATTACAAATTGTGTGTCTTTTATAGACATGCGGATTTGAGCTGAGCTATTTCACACAGCATAATTTGTGGAAAGGTCTGACATGCAACAAATATGATTTGTTAGAAAAATTTTGAGGCCGCCAACCTGGAGAATCTCCAAGTCAGCCTTTAATGATCATAACAGAAAAAGAAATGATGGCAAGGAGACAAGGAGAAGGGATATAGCACATCCCCACTTCACACATTTTGCAAATTCATTGAGGCCATGGTTGTCTTTTTCAGTCATTTATATTTCATAATTTGAAATCAATTATTCCTTCCCTGCATAAAACTTGGGCTGAATTCTGAAAGAGAGTCTAACTTTTAGACCTGGGTTTTAAACCAAGGTTAGTCACTATATGAGCGGACATTTTTCCTTTCAAAATAATGTGAAAATCTAAAGTTAAGGGTGATCAAATTCTCACCCCATTCCCTGAGGATAACAAGCCCTGTTATTAGTATGTTGAAAGAAAAAAGGTCCATTCATGTTGGACTAACTGGACTCCTTTTTTAGAATACCAGCCATGGAGTTTCCACCCAGCTGCTGCTTTGATTGTTAAAGTAACTGATCATACTATATTTTCACTGATTTCACTGATCCCACACCAACTATAACGCACAATGGTATATATATAAGTGACATTACCAATAAAACATGCTGGTCCCCTATCTTCTCCAAGGAGACGAGTCTCTCTCTTGAAAAAGAATTCTGGGACAATGTTTTTCTTGCTGGTGTAACTGAAGAGTTTGATTAAAGGAAAAGAACAGAGGATTACCCACACCAGAATGAACGCCCAGTCCAACTGCAAACAAAGAAAATATGTTTAATGGTTTAAAATTTAACCAGGTTTTTAAAAAAAAAAATGCTAATTTTTTAAAAGGCACTATCAGTGATCCGCCGGAAGGAGGGAGTCAAAATATTTCGAAAATTTGCCATGAAATAGCTTAAAAGTGTAGGATAAGTAGTAGATGCTAGAATCTACATAATGAATTTTTTCAACTGAAAAAATGAGAAAAACAGAAAAGGAAAACAGCAGTATTCAAAGATAGAATCTCCATTGAATTACGGTGTTGTGAGTGTCCGTACGGACAGTAATGACTCTAAAATATGATTTTTTTGTCTTATTAGGCTTGCTTTGGGCGAACACTTGTATAGGGTATGTTAGGGAACCAGATGTACAGAGGATGCAAAAAAAATGATTTTTGATGTTTTTTGATTTGCTGTTTTCGCACATCACCGATAGTGCCTTTAACGTAAAACATGGGAGGAGAACATGGACCTGCTCGCATGTGGGAGTTTGGGATTCCAAATATTATTTATGAAATTCTTACATGCAATTCTCTATGGTGCGCATCTGGTCAGCAATAAAAAATCCACTTTTAAAACCTTTATTCAATAAATCTTAGTTATTATTGATTTCCGTGGGGGGGGGGGGGGTTAGTGCATTAACCCTGCTGCAAAACAGTGTAAATTTCCAAAACGGTCATTATGTCTGATTTTTTATTCTGTCAGTGTAAACGCATATTGTCGATGGTGAGAATTTATTTGGAGAGGATTGTGTTTGAGATTTTAAAACTAAAAAAGCTGTAAATGCTCAACTTTGTTCAATGGAATTGATGCTGCAGTAACCATTTTACAGGAGCCGTTAGGACCAATGTAAAGGTATACCAGAACATCTGAATAGATGGTCGTGCAGTCCTGTGAAACAAGCTATTCGACGATTTCTTTGTTTGGATCCATCCAAAAGAACGGATATAAAGTGTCATGAATATCGAGGCCGGGTGAACCACTGAATGTTGAGGATTAGGCCACAGAAATATTGTAGTTCGTTATGAGTGGCAGGGCTCTTGATAACATGTTTAGCATAGCAGTTTGCTACATTTGCGGCCATTTTGCTATGCCAATTTTAAGATTGTTTGTAAGCATTTTCCCTATAATTGTGTACGTTTGCTCATCAACATGATCAAAGCAAGAGCTGTTGCAAAAATTGCTAGACAAATAAAAATCCTTAGCGCGAGCCCTGATGAGTGGCAAAAACTCTTAGGACTTAGACAATTTATTGCTCCAAGATGGCATGCATTATTTCTGGAACAAGGCCAATAAATGCAAAAGTATCAGATTTTCTAATATTCCTTGTGATGTAAACGAACTTTGGCGGTAAGTAAATTATTCATAGCATTTCTTTTCTTATGTTGTTTCCTTCAGAGTGTGTTCAAGTTTGGTGTTTGGAATTTATTCAGTTCATTTGCCTTGGATTTTTGTTCGTGAGAACCTGTGAGAAAACGGGCATTTTTTAATTATGGCCTTAGCTGATCTGGTATCATCACATCGACTTTCTATTGTATTGGGTGAATGAAGTATACAACCTCGCAGAACGAATGGAATCGTCGACACGCCCCAAAAACTTTTAATGAACTGACAGGAATCAAAATCCTACTATAGATTTAAATGGGGGGGGGGGGAGGTCCATGTGACCCAACATTTTGTTTTTGCTCACCAATTTTTACACTAAATTATTTCTGCCCAAAATTTTATATAATTGCCTAAATATCAGTCACATATATTTTGTGGAAAAAAATTTCAATTGGCCATGGCATTTAGCATTTTGGTGATGCTATTCAAAATTGTTTTGCCCCTTAAATATAATGGAGTACTTTTTTGAATTTTTATTTCACACAATGTTAATTTATGTTTAATTCTATTATGAGCCACATTTTATGGTGTGGTGTCGTAAAAAGGTTTTCGGATTGCCATTTTGAATCGGTATAACTGATTTTTATATTTTTTCTGTTATGTGGTCAGTTGATGTATCCCATAATGCAGGCCCATCCACATGGAGGCCCCGCAGTACACTTAATTGTTAAGGGCATTATTCAGTATGCCTGCCACACGCTTAAAACATACAGTTTGCATATATCTGTAATTGTTGCATACAACTTCTTCTGCTAGCTTCCTATAAATATCATTTTATCATATTATATCTGTCCAAATAAACCTGATCTTTTCCTCTTTAGCATATAGACAGGATATAGGTTGCATAAATAGAGATGTATCACTGCTATTACAAGGTCAGTATGCTTTTATTTAAAGGGCAAATGAGAGGTTTCAAATAACAGGTGTCCTAAAATATGAAAATTCTGATTTTTGCACCAATGGAAAGATTTTTTAGCAAATATGTCCCCAGCAAAGGATTAAAGGCCGAGAAATTATTTCTTTGCCACCAAAAATTTCAAAATTTCTAATTTCGTATAAGGAGCAAATACCTAAATTGCCTATGTTTTATACTGAAATTAAGCATATGAAAATTGTCTTTTTGTTTTCACTTTCTAGGTATTTCTTTAAACCAAAGATAGGTAAGAATCTATTGGGGTCATATTAATCCACTGTCTATGACACATTATGGGTGGCCACAAAATCTCTCATTTCACCTTTAAAAGAATGCAGGGCAACTACAAATTAATGTGTTGAAATGTTGTGTTCATGCAATTATGACTATCAATTAACAGTTTATAAAATATAAATTAAGAATACATAATTAAGAACCACTTTAACCTGAATAACAATAAATCCTGAAAAAAAGGGTCCTAATTCAAATTTAATTTTTATTTAAAGACACTTTCAGTGATCTAACCCAAATGAATCAAATATGTGGACATTTGCAGGACTTGAGAGAAAATGCAGAAAACAGCAGTGTTGAAAGATCTGAATCTCCAGTCATTTACATGTTTTAGTAAGTTTTTTACACTTCCTCTGTTCAAGCTCTGAGGGAGTTCTATTCCTTCAACAAGGTGGTGGAAGCCCATTCAAACAGTCGTCCGTGCTGGGCGCTGACCTTTGAATATTAGAGGACGGATAATTATTATTTTGGGTGCTTGTATCACACTAATGTCTTCGATACAAACAATCCGGCAAACTATTAGTTGTTGGATGTTGGTGCTATGGGGGTTTTAAATTTTGTCCTACCCATGGCCACACACGAATGAAATGACCGTCAGATCGTCTTAATTTAAATAAACCGCCTCAATGAATCATCTTCACCTAAGCGCGCATTGCATTATGATAAAAAAGAGTAACTCTGAGCAAAAGATCCAGGTGCACTATCTGAGCCCATTCAAAACCAGGTCGTTTCCGTGCTGGGCGCATGAACTGTTGAATATTGCCGGAATAACTTATTAGTTTTGGTTGCTTGTATACACACATAATGTCAATTCGCTACAAACATCCGCACAATTTAGTTGTTGGATGTTGGGTGCTATTGGGGTTGGTTCAATTTTTGTCCTACCCCCATTGGCCACACACAACGAATGAATTGACACGTCAGTCGTCTTTGATTTAAATAAACCGCCTCAATGAATACATCTTTTTCTTCACCTTAAGCGCGCATTGCATTAATGAGAAAAAAGAGTATCGAGCACAATGATCCAGGTGGCCTATTATAAACCGGCCACCCTCTACCCATCCATCAATGTGTATCAACTACCGATTAGTGTATATGCAAAGCGGCACCCCCAGTATGATGGAATAAGCGGAGGCAGCCATTGCGTTCTAGTGGTGGTACTCTTATGTTTTCTTTGTGGTCGGCAAACCGGCGAGACTATGATTTCCCTCTGAAGATGACGTAACGTTTTGCCTCTCTATATAGATGAAATCTCTTTGTTCCTTTCAAATGTCCTCTTGCATATAGGTTGGCAGATTAAACCACGGCAGTATTATTTTGCATAATAACTTTCTTTTGTAACCCACACCATGATTAAGCTGAAGATGAGCACTCCTGGCTCGGATCCTGGTGGATCATTTATCTCTACAATTCCCAGTTGCAGTTTCTTTTTAAAGGCATTATACAGTGTTTATGCCACATACAATGTATTGTGTCCATATATGGGCAAGACCTTTATCTCTTGCTTGTCTCACTTCACCCAGGTTGTAAATTGGGAGCTGTTAGGGTAATCATACTGTGTGTGTCATTATAATTGGCTGCACACACACAGCTAGTGTGAGATTTTGATCACCACTCATTGTCCTGGAGCATGCCGTGTGGCAGAACCGTTTTCCAGATCGGAGCTGTTCATTATAAAAAATCGTTGCTGACCCCATAGCAGTAGTGGATTTATTCCGTAAATGTTATCAAGGATTTAGATCGGCAAATCTGGCACACCAATCCTCTCTGGTCTTGTGGTTTGGTAGCTGACCGCAGATAAGTTGGTCTCGGGTTCGATTCTCACTACTGCTTCTTTTAAAATATATAACATTTTCAGTTATTTTTTTGGTTATCAGGTTAGAGGGAAAAATTCTAAGTCCACAAATAGAAGAAAACTCATTAGCTCCGTTTTAGGTTAATGAGGGAGACCTGCTCCTGTATCATCTGGTGGTGTCAAAAAGTTACCCGCTTTCTGTACACACACCAGTGGGGCAGACAACACACTTCAACACACAAAAACGGATTCAAGCAATGGCATAACCAGATGGCAAGTGGGGAGGGGGCAGCTCCTCCCCCCACCCCCCCCCCCCCCCGAAAAATTTAGTGATTTACTGCACACGCCATGGACAGAAAACAACAGGCCCTACATGATACTATACTACAAATTTTAATATATGCCTGCCCCTGAAATATTATGCCCCCCCCCCCCTTTGCCTGTACATGTCTTTGATTTCTGGTACGTATGATGCAAATTTATATTACCTGTGCAACACCCCCCACTGGACTGGAAATCCCAAGGGTTTTGATATTTTAATAATTTGTCCATATTCTGCTGATTAAGGGTGCTTAGCACATCTGGGATGAGGAAGATAGAAATCAAGTAGAGCTAAAACATCAACATTATACCTTCAAAGAAGTTTAATTTTTAAATTGCCATTTTCTCCACACAATAAGTGTTTAGCGAGGTATTCAGTATAATGGGGCCAATCAAAGATGCTCTATTCCTGACTGACATTTAGGGGGCAATGTTCTGTCCCAATAATGGACTATGTGTCTATATGTGGCGTTGTAGCTCTACAGTTGTGTAAGTAGGGGTAGGACCATCAGACTGTATAAATAGAAGAATAACAAGATAGACGTGAGAGGTGTGCGGCAAGAAGCATCAAACTTGAGGTCTCATCACATAATTTTCAATATCAGCAAAAGTAGGGATCTTTCGGAATGAATATTTTTTTCCCAATTATAATTTTTATGGATTTGGGATCTGAATTTTTGGGCCATATTCTACTCTAGAAGTGGCAAATTTGCCCTAAATTTTAGTCATGGAGCTAAATCAGTGAGTTTGGTGGAAAAGTATGTGCCGCTAGTAGACTAAGAACAAAACTACTTGAGCATGGTGTCTAGAGGAATGCAGAAGAGACCTGCAAACTGGGGGGGAGGTCCTTGACCACTGCACATTAATAGCCTTTTATCAAAAGCTTTGATTATTTTATTATTCAATTTGTGTGAGTGCGCCCGTCTCTTGACCGCTCACAAAGTTGAGCCTCGTTCAATGCTCGCCTCGCGTGACCTTCGGCGCAGCCCACGGTGGTTGGATAAAAAGATGAGGCATCTTTGACAAAGCTGGCGACTGTACGGACCCTAAAAAGTTGAAACTGGACTGCGACCAAACCGATCCATTTCATACTACACATTCCTGTACAGGCTGGCATTTTAGGTCAGGGTGGGGGGCTCCCCTCCCCTGGGGTATGTACCCTACCAATACCTAAACAACTCATTCCCTGCGAATGGATTAGTTATTCTCTGTTTGTTCATTCAATACAAAAAACTATCAATTGTTTTTGCCGATGTGGCATGGCACCAAAACCTCTTTAAACGCCTTAGCCAGCTTTTTTTCTGTGCATAATTAGGTAAGAATGGGTTTGAGTTTTTATATTTAAGAACAACAAAAACACAGACCACTTATTCGAGGCTGTCACCAGTTCTGGGATCCAGTGTGCACACTAACCATGTATCATTTAGTTAATCCTTCTCTAGACATTGTGGCCCACAAACATACTGTTCAAGATAATTACATTTGAGAGAATGATTTCCAAGAACATCCAGTGTGAAAAAGAATAAATAGCAGATTAGCAGGATTGTTGGTTCTCAGGTACCGCCTTGGTCAAGGCTAGCAAAGAAACAACCAGTTTCTACCCCTGACATTGAATAAAATAAATAGCAGCTTGCTTGTTAGACGCCTCGGTCAAGGCTAACATTCATATTGCATATTGCTTTTGAATGTAAAGCAATGCATGTGGCTTACGTACCGCCAATTAAGAGGAAGACTGATTATTGACTCTGAGTTGGATTTGTACATCCAGCACTAAATTGAACGTTTTTGTCAGCAATCAAAACCACAGTTCAGAATGTTTTTGATTATTTTACAAATTAAAAACTTTTAGACTGGATGAGGTGTGTGTTATGTGTAAGTTATGCCTAAGTTTGTCATACCTTGGCATTTATCTTTAGTCCTGAGCCCTATACAAACCACAAATACCACCAAAATACACTGTGGTAATTTTTTTTTTTTTTTTTTTTTTTTTTTTTTTTTGTGTTTTATTTTGGGTTACTGTAGCTATGCACTATGAGCTAGAAAAATCTCAATTCCCCTGGCACAGTTCAGTAGCTTTCATTCACCAATGTATTTAGAAAATATACCCCTTTGTTTTGGGGTATGAAACTATGATGATATATATGATACCCAGATCACACAGGGTCAGTTCATGTCAATGTATGTACAAGTACAACCCATTGAACTTTGTCCTTGATAGATGAGCATAACTCATAGTTATGTTCACATAGAAGCAATGAAATTCCTGAGTAGTATTTTGTGGTATTTCAGGGTCTGACTTTTAAAATAAGGTGGTGCTCGGTAAAAAGCTCTCCTAGTCATATCGGGGAGAGTTTCAAGGGGAGCGGTTCATGACATCTCTCCTAAAAAGTGTTTAATGGGAGCTGTAGGGGAGCTATCGCTCTCACTCTCCTTTAAAGTCAGTCCCTGGTATTTGGTGGTTAAGGATTTTAAAGTGTCATTTGAAACTATCATTTGTAACAAAACCAGAGTAAAACAAAATAATATCAAGAGTCGCACAGTTTTGACAACTGAATTGGAATATAGCCTATAAAACATCCTCTGTAAATTTATGAAAATTTCATTGTGGGCAAATATGATTTTTTTCCCTCCAGGGGCATATAGAGGGCACTATAGTACCTAACATACAAATCATGACCTTCTATGCCTATATGGCAAGATTCCAACATTGGATTTTTCTGATTTTACAGGGGTTAGAGGGGTACGTAATATAGCTTTTGTATGTCCCTACTATAGGCCCCTGTCAGTTGTCAAAATTGTGTCACCAGTGCTTCAAAATGTTTAAAATTAAAAGAAATGATTCGCATGGCCTCAAACAGCTATGTGGTATTTGGGAATTTGGGTGTAAGGGCTCTAGCAATATGTGTTGTTGTAGTTTTGGGATCATGATATTGTTGAACAACCTGGCACAGTCTCACTTACGCGGAATGAGTTTACCTGGCCTCTAATTCCGGTATGCGTACTACCCAAATTCTTGATAATGTATGAGCTACTTAGGTTTGTTTCAAAACCCAACCCATGATCAATCGATAAGCATCTATGAGCTTTATTCCGTTTACTATTGATTTCCTTCAGGTAGTCTCATTGGGCCGAGTTGCCTTTTCTATTTAGGTAGGTACGCATACCGGAATTAGAGGCCAGGTTGACCTCTTCGCCTCACTTACATGACATTTTCATCTCCTTATAAACGTTGCACCACTCACTGTAGCCTGAGATACAGTCAGTGCAGAGGCAAAAAGCATACGGTCAAGATCACATTTAACAGTGCTGATATAAAGGTGGTTAGGAAATTTCTGAAAAAAAATACAGATAAACACAGATCTAGATGAACAAATTATGCACATAATACCCACTCCAGTATGCTTTCCTTTTGGGGGGCATTTTTGGTGGGCGACTTTTTTTGGTGATTTGGGTGACTTTTCTGATGTACATGTATTTCCACGAATTGGCTAGTTATTTGGCAACCCTGTAGCAGGGGCGGCGCCAGGGTAAAATCAAAGGGGGGGCGAAACATAAGGGGGGGGGCAACACAGTAAAAAAATGAACTCCTTTTGCGTCAAACAACCCCTAATTTGTGCGCAATTTATTGCGTAAAAACCCTGTTTTTCCTAAATTTTGAAATCTCAGGGGGTGGCCACCCCCCTGCCCTTAGTAGTACTTCTGGCTACTTAAAAATGCAAAATCTATACTTGAGGAATGCACACTGGAAAAAATATTGTTTGGCCAGTCTTACACTCTCTCTGTTTAGTTTAGCAGTGGGAATAAATACCATGTAAACCATTACATCAGTGGCGTTCATAATCAGACCTCGCAAATGGGGGGGGGGGGCAGATTGGGTTGCATTTCCCCCTCAAATTTATTGTTTTGAGGGAGAAAGTATTGGGTCCTTCTCATCTATAGACACTGAACAAATGTCAGTTCATTTGGAAGGGGCATGGCAGGGGGAAAGGGTTTTGATAAGGGGCACTCATTGAAATTTCTATTTCACCCAAAAGGCAATGATTTTTTTATGCAGTTTTTGCCTCTAAATGATGGCAAATGGAACAGTTCTAGCACAGACCATTCCCGTGCCATGTTAAATGAAAAACATGCCTAATGAGGGGGCAGGGGGTGCAAGCCCCCCCCCCAAACCGAACCCTTGCCCCCTCAGCACCCCCCACAATGAACTGACTTTTTTGTACAGTGTTATAGAGAAGGACCCAAATTTGCCCCTAAAAAAAACCTTGGCCACCCCTTCAGCCCCCCAGTTGCAAAGGTCTGGTTACGCCAATGGCGAAATGACAACATGTTAGCCATAATGTGAAGTTATGCTTACAGAACTAACGGTAACGGCACCTATGGCAATGCCATAATCGATCGAGGTGTGGGATTCACAAATGCCCCTTTAAATTTAGAAAAACATTGTAATTGACTCAATGAATTTAGCCCTGCCTCTATGTTAGGCTACTATTGTCAGGCTACATTATTGTCACTCAACCCAGCCAACATTCCCAGTTTGGCCCATGTGGGTAAAAATGGTTTTAGGTGGGCACGTCATGTGGCACACATGGGCAAAATCGCTGTTTCGTTGGCCCCATGTGGGGCCTACTGGGTAAAATTGTACTCGGCCTCGATTGGCCCCATGTGGGTTGCCCAGTTCCCAGTGGTTGCAGGATGGGTATTACACAGGTAAATTGTTTGTGTTCCCTATAGGTTATCCACTTTCTGGGGTTGTATGGGGCTCACCGAGTTGTGAGTTTGTACCCTACAGGTTCTGGGGGGCCCATAAGGGGGGGCTGTCATGGGCCCAAGATGGGGAAAATCAAAATTGATTTTATTGCACCCTCTTTGCATGTAGAACATTCGTGGCCCACAATTGGGGAAAACACACACAAAGTTGTTTGTTGTTTCATCACCCTAAAACATCTCCAAAAGATGGGAATAATAGGTGAAGTGCAATGTGAAACAAGAATTGCTTACGTGTAATTTATGAAGGTTATTTTTAATATTGATATGATGTTCTATGGTGTTTTCAAAATGTACAGTCGGTACACCATCTTCTGTAAAAGGTGTCATCAAATGGTGAAATGAGAAAAAATATGGGCTGTAAGTTGTATATGAATAGGGCTGGTCTGAGGAATTAATTTATTTTAAAAAATACTTAAAAATACACATTATGATCAAAAATTTGCATTACAGCAGAAAAAAATACAGGTCATCGGGACCCCGCCCTAGGGGTGAGTTTCCTGTGGAAAGCTCTCACCTGTAGCCCAGTCCACCATCAACCCCATGGGGCTCATATAAAAAAAAAAAACCTGAAAACCCATGTCCTAGATCCCACACAGACCCTGAACAACCCACAATCCTGGTCCACCTCAACTAAACATAGAAAGTGGTACACCTAGCTCGACACGTCGTAGCCCGGGCGAAGCCGGGGCTACGAACAAGAGTAATAGGATATCGCGGGGTTTGTTCCGACGGAAAAAACATGTCGGAAAAAAAGTTTTAAATAATTCACTACAGGAAGTCAAATTGGTAATTTCCGACTCAGATGGGGTTATTATACTTGAATAAATAATTCTGGACCAAAAAAAAGCAATTCGGAGAGGTGGGTTATTTATGTAAACATGTTTCTGCAAGTTTTTGATGTGGAATTTTAATAACGGCAACTTTTAGTAGACGTAGTGCCTTCATTTTCTTTCATTTTGCACAGTTATTTGAGGCCAACATCCAGTAAGTACACTGACTGAACTGCCAAAGCCGTTAGAAATAAGACTCAGTGCATTAGGTAGGGATTGTAAAGCAAGGTGACGGAAATGTTCAGTTTTTAAAATTGTGAGGACCCCTGCAATAGCTATATACTTCTTTCTCTGACCTAGTACACGACCAACCAATATGGAGTGTCTAGTCAGAGCACCTCGGACTAGTGGTAAACCATGAGAGTTCTTCATTTTTTCAAAACCCCCCTTTCCAATGATTTTTTCCTGAGTTTTCACTTTTTTTGCCAAACGATGAAAAAAAATCAGGGTTAAAAATACCACTACGCAAGGTTTTCAATGACAAGATTTTCAGACACCCCTTTTCAATGACTCTTATAAGTTACCAGTTTAGAACAAAAAATACAAGTATCAATATTACTTTGTGTCTGCTGTATCAATCAGATGCTCCTGTCTTTAATGGGATTAATTAAAAACATGTATACTGATTTTAACTTGAAATGAAAATGAACAAACAATGTGATAAACAAATGTTCCTGTTAAAAGTTTGTCATCGCCACGGGAACCAATTCGGTGAAATTGCCACTTTTTTTTTTTAAATTTCGCGGAGACGGATGCTCAGAAAACTCCCTTTTTTCGTGATTTCGCGCGGGGGGTCCTGATGGACAGTAAAAAAGATACCCCTTTTCCTCGGAATTTAGAACTCACATGGTTACAACTTTTTATGTTGAGTTGAAGGACGGGTCACAATGGACCAATTTGGGGTTGCCCACTTTAACCCAATCCAAATATAATCCACTTAGCCCACATGGATCCAAAATGGGTTACCCACTTGAAGGCCCTACCCATTTAAGCCCACCTTCCCTGGCGAAACCCATGCATGCGCATTATGTGGGCCCCAGAAGGCATGTTTGGCTGTGCTTAGAGATAGGAATGCTCTTACACTCACTGTGTTTTGCTACAAATGAAAAGAGATCGCACAACCTGGTACACAGACGCTAACATGACAGCAATGCCAATAAATCTGGCAAATTCAGGAACCAGGGTTCCCCACTCATCATAGCACAAACACCCGCCGCGTCATAATTCCTTTGGTATTCAGAATGGCATGTCCATTAAAATTGTGTCTTTCAAGGTAAGTGCTAGAAATATGAAAGGCTGAGACTCGCTGCAAGCACGAAGGCCGTAACCTGGGCGAGTACGAGAATGTTACCTATACCCATGTCCGTAAAATTTTGTCACATGTCACTTTCGATATTTGGACTGAATTGTTCACTTAAGAAGTACACAAAGCCCACGATTTTGTAATTTTGCCAGCCCATAATGATTAACCACTGTGTCCGATCACCAAGTCATGTGATTCACATTGGATAACCATCGGCAGTCGTGCAGCCTGGTGTCAGTGTGTTTTTAGTCATTCCCACTTTCCTTATTTATTTCTACAAATGCTTGGTCCTTGGCGGAAATACCGGTTCATTTGAGGGAAATATTGTATACTTTAACAGGGTCAGTGCAAGTCATTGATTAACCACAGAAAACAAAAAAAAAAAAAAAACAAATAACAGCTAAATAATATCACACGGTGAGGATTGCCTTTCAAATGTTAGTTTTATATGATCAGATAGTGAGTTGTGGGCCATAGTTATATATCTATATGAATTTTCGGGGCAGTTGATTTGTCTGCATATTTGGGGGCCAGAAGCGAGACCTTCCACTGAGTGAACCTTCCCACAATAAATGTTCATTTGGTAATTTGGGTACGGTTGTTTTATCTATTCTATGTAATCTATTTGTTTTAGCAGTCACAGAAAGACATCCTCTATTTGCCATAACTTGGCTCTTTTCCTCTGCTACATATCTCCAATAGCTCATCGAGCTGAGCCAAATTGCGACATACATTTGCAAAGAACTTTGCTTCCGCGTGCATCCACTGGATGATGTTTTTAGTCTCTTAGTAATATTGATACGCTGGGCAGTGTGTTGTTTTTTGGTTCCATGTTTTCACAGTGCCACGAGTTCCTGAAGCAGTGCTGAGTGCTCTGGTAACGAGACTATTAATTAGCGTTGTCTTTTCCTCAACAATGGCCTGACAATCCCCAGGAAACCGCGATGGATGTCTCAGAAGCAGAACGAAAAAGATCCAACGCATCTTCGGCATCTGGTGGTGAAGCTGTAGAGCAAGAAGAGGATGTAACAGAGGAGAAATGGCTGTATACAACAACCGCTGAAGGGGATGCAAATGGAGGTTAAAACTGTCCGCAAAATTAACCCAATAAAACAGGATCTAGTCTGGTCATTATACTACACCCCCACTGCCCAATGACACTCATGACATTGCAGCTCCGCCCCCAAAAAAAGACCCCCCCCCCCCCCCCCCCCCGAATCTGTACATTGTAATCCTTATAATATGGGTCATTCCACCGGTTTAGATCAGTGCAAAGTCAGTTTTTGCGAAGCTGTCTATTGCAACAAACACTCATCTAGTGATCAACGGCTCACCTCGTAAACTAATGCTCACTTGTCAATTTCATTCCCGGCCTTGGGGGTCCCTGGACTAGCGGGCTATATTTCCGGGACTAGCCCTGGCATGTACAAAAAAGATATTGCCCCGCAAGCCGGGATGTTAGCCGGGTACCTTGGCCCGAATGTACGTTAGCTGTCCCCGCCCTGCCGGGACACACAAACCAACCGCTCCGTTGCTACCTGGTTAATTTATGCGCCTGCGTACTGATGCTTGAGTGAATTCAATTTTTAGATGCCCGGTAGAGTCGGCGAATTCACCGGCAACAGCGCCGACTCTGAAGTACAAATACCTTTCGCGTGATATATCGTACAAAAGGTAACGATGTCAAAGAAACACAAACCATTGATGCTGCTGGACGAAATTAACGTAAAGGGTGTACTTTTTTGATCCTACTGCACTAGTTGCCGCTCCAGGCCGATTCACCGCCATCTTAAAATAGACAGCTTTGACAAAATAAAATACATGCGGGGGTGCAGGCCAGAAATACGGTATTAAAAAACAAAGTTTAGTCCTAATTATTGCCCTCAATTAGAATCCCGTGCCGACGTATTTTGTTAGTATCGGACGGTAAGAATACTATGCAAAACCTTATCCTTTTTCGTCAACCCAACTGGCCAAGCTAGCTGGTTTCCAACGACTTACATGGCGTAAGATAATTATACTAAAAAGTTATGAAATCTTGTTAACGATTAGCTTGAGTATGCATCCGAATACGCACACACATGTTGTGAAGGCCATAAGCATTTGTAACATGGTCCAAATGATGGCTACTAAAATTCTATATAAAAGACACTTCATTTCAACTGCATGCAAGGAGGAGAGTAACTTCTAACTATCATTTTTGTCCCATTATCTTTCGTTATTAAATTAGTTGCATTGTCTGAAAAATGGCATAAACCTGGAACATGTCCTTCAGAGTTGTTTGATCTAGGGCGCGCTGTTAGTTTGGGTTGGCGAATGAGGTCACGGATCAGAAAAGAATCCCTCTGCCATAAGGCGAAGTTCATATTTACACATATCACTTCTATTGCCTGTTGAAACGCGAATACAACACGTCACTGAACGTCACATGTACGAACGGCTTTAGTCGTGACAGTAGACCACCTGGTTCGCCGCCATTTTCTTTTTTTTTTTAACCCAGTGGAGAAAATGCCAAGGGTCGAATTAAAAATTTTGCCGATTTTTTCTTTGGATAAGGATGCTTCCGAAGGAGGTGCCAACTGCGGTTATTGACGGTAATCCACGCTTACGATATATGTAATTTAGGAATACTATTCGTATTGTATCGGTTGGTCCCCATCAATTCAGCCACTTGGCCTTGTTCCAAATGTTTTTCATTGGTGACGCCGCAAGCTGGCAACAATCCCATGGGCCACCCAGTGGTATGCGGTAACGATTCCGAATGTAGGTTATGATGACTCTGAGGTGGGATTATTTAGGGCAATGTTCACAATGCCCACTATAGTACTCATTTCAAAGTAATTCCATACAGCTCACCATGAAACCTCATATAAATAATTAGGAACTAGAGTACATTTTTATTTCTTGTAACAAATATATGAAAAGTATATAATTATTTCAAACAGTATTTTCAAACCATTGGCTACGCGCAATGATGGTCACGGGGGCGGTTACGACGGGGAATACATTCTGAAGATTTTCCCGAAAACACAGGTGAATTTGCACCGACCTCAAACAACCCGACCTAAAATGCAATGACTGTATCACGTAGTACATGTGCGGTAGTTTACCGATCTATTAGTGGTCCATTTCGTACCTAATTCGAAACCTTTAATTACAATAGATCCCCGTTCAGTTTTTTTAATGTCAAAATGCATAAATTCTATGGGAAGCACTAGATTTTTCACCAAAAAAATGGCACGAGGGCCGTTTTCGGGCTTGTTTTTGCGAGGATCATAAGGTATCATGATGGCAACAATTTTATGTAATCGACTGCGCTGGTCACACCTGACCTTGTTGATGCATTCATACAAAACTGTCTGTGCGCTGATAGTCATCAAGCCCACTTCTGGTTCACCGACACCGGTCACCGGCCTGTCAGTGACGTCATTATTATGGCGCACTTCATTAATTAGCTAATCCAATTTCTAAAGCAGAAGTGTTTGTGGACCATCATTGATGATAGCTGGGCACCTTAAGCCTGGAGGTACAAAAAAATTTTTCCCGGCTCCGCCGGGCCATAAACGGGGACTTTAACCCAGGTGTCACACCATATAAAAAACCAGGCTATCAGTGAGCCTATCGGCCCGTCAAATCTGTAGTATATCACTATTTTATAGCTACCATTGCAGTACGATCTCTTCCATGTTGTGAAGGCAAGCTATACAAGGTAAACACACACCCCCCGCACCCGTCCTTCACACGGTCAGCTAGCAACAGATCCAGGTCGATATTTTCAATCGATAAAAATCGCAGAAAAACATCAAAAACAACGAAAATGTATTACAACAATTAATATCAACTGATACCAGAAATGACTAGAAGTTTGTCTGATCATTTAATTCATAAAATCCCCGTAGGTAGTGACCGCTATTGATATTTCTTGCTAAAATGCCAGAATATAATTCATTTCATTTCATATAACCGCGACATTTTATATTACAATAAAATGTTGAATCGCATGGAAAACACATACAAATTCTCATGAAATGACAATGCTGTAGCTCAAAATAAACTTCTCGGACTTCCGCTTTCCGATATAAATCAAAATTAGGGCCTAAATGTAATTGCGATTTCCTAACATTTGTTTTTGGCAGTGTTATTCCCATATCAAATTTTCCCATTTTCGATCGTATCATTCCAAGTTTGTTTTAACCTCCCGCCCGTTCAGCCAAGAGTACAGCCGGTCCAGGCTCCTGCGTATTCAGTTCATTTACCGCAATGCCGTACCGAGCGAGGTCCCGCCCTGGTGTCGAACATTTTAGATAACAGGGGAATTTGAGATTTGCTCATAAATCTAAAAATATAACACATCTATTTAATTGCACCGACATTGTCCTATTTATTTTGAAATGTTGAAAAGATTTAAGTAAACATTGTACCATTTTAATTATTGAATAGTGGGTTTGGTTGGCTTTGGCCAATAAGATCGTGGAATGGAATATGCAGACGTCCTGATTACCGTATTTTTACCTGCTGATGCTGATATACAAAATTCCACCATATCAAATCAAGTTTTGGCTCGGGGAGGGGCACTCATTTCATAAGATATGATATCATGCATGATGCGTTAATAAAACACTAAAGGGGACTCGTCGGGGGAAGGGGCAAACGTAGGGAAAAAAATCAGATAGTAATTAGAAAATCTCTCAAGTATACCATCACCCTCTCATCCATGTACTTCAGTAAGTAATTTTTCACGAATCAGAATCATCACCTATATCCATGATTCTTAGACTTATAGGTCGAACTTCCCGGGGGGGGGGACAACTCATCGATTTTTTTTTTAATTTTTTGTGAAATGTGTCCACGGCGAGGTTTACCAATCGGTTTTCAACCATATGTACGGAGTACACAAACATGGTCTTGGTACCGAATTTTCATCTTAAGAGGTACCATTTTTGCACTGTCCTAAGTGGGGAAATTCGCAGGAATTTTGGCTAAAAATAAAATAAAAAGGGCAGACCTGGGCCAAAGGAACGGTGAAGCAATTTAAGTATCCGGGAACGCCGCGGACCTCTTACAAATGTGGGTCCTTCCGCTGCGCATCCATACCCCTATTTCGGGTAAGCACCACCCCCCCCCCAATGAGAGCGCCAATCCATTGGGATGTTTGAATGGGATACGCGCAGACCTGGGCCCCTCCGGGTGCCCTCCCCCGACTGTAGCCAAATTCTAGACTCGGTTCTCAATTACAAGATTCCTTGACATCCATCTTTGTGACTGAGTGCAGCTCATTGAAAGTAGGCCGAGTTTTTCGTCGATCGCGCAAAAAGCGCGAAAAATCGCGAATTTATTTTGGTCTATCACGATTTTTTTGGTCCATCGCGATTTTCACTGATTTTGTAAAAAAACACCTTTTTTATGTTTAATTATTTGCCAATAAACAACAAAACTGATAGTAAATCATTAGTATGCAAGTCGCAAAATGATGACTCATAAAGCTTTCAATAAGGGCAAAATATAGTCCAAACTGTATACAGGAAATCCTAGCGTAGAACCGTACCTCTAACCTTGATTACTTGAACACGGATGACCCGACCTATTTTCCTGTGAAGCGGCCTAATATGTTTGCGTTCGTGGCGAATTAAACAATAATATTGATGCATGCTAATCAAAGCTTATCAACTCGCGTAATTCGGGTCTTTGTTCATAATTAGTTTATCCTTGGGATACTTTCTTCGGATTAACAAATTCGGACTTAGCCGCGGTAGGAAGGCATTTTCCCGGACGGGAATGGAGGGTGCGGAGAGTTGAACCAACAACTTTCCACAGGTGACATTCATTCAGGGGCAAGATGGAAAACCCATTCATGCATCACGTCATTCGGGGCCGTGTATTCCCCATCCACGTGCTGAAAGTAAATTAATTCTCGGTGATTTCTGCAAAGGCCTCAGCCCGCGGCAGCGGCCGTCTACATCTTATTCAATATTTTATGCGGTAATAAGGAAAGAATAACAGTGATAATGATGTGCGTCTTGTAATTTTTTCTTCAAGCAGAAAAAAGTAGAATGGATTCAGACGTTGGAAGTTTGGAGCATTGTTTTGCAAAGACTTTTCGTGTTCCTTGTTGACTAGCAAGGGAAATAATGTGGAGTTTATGTGTGTATGTTAGCGTATTTACTAACCCTGCGTGCCTGGGTCGAGTGTGTGTTGGCTCAGTGGTGGAGACACCATGAGTCGCAATTTTGGAACCAGCGTAGCGTAAATGCAAATTTGACAAATTGCGCAAGCAAGTGCAATTACTGCAATTAAGATTAATTCTGATTCACTCCCCCGGCCCCAAATGATTTCCCGCTGCACAATTTATGCGAGGGGGCCGAGGGGATTGATCAGATTCTTCTTCTTTGCCTTGTCCACCGCCAAGCATGTTGAATTAAAAATGGCGTAGTGTCGCCCAATTTTCCTTCGATATACGTCAACTTTTATCAGCTACGCTACATTTTGATATTTTATACAAAAGCAACAAAAAATCAAATGAAAAAATAAGGTGTAAACAACGAGGTGGTAGAGATATTGTCAAGGGTTTTCTTCAGCAACGGCCCACAGCCATTACCGTTTACAAGATAAGTGTACTATAAGCGTGATGCGAGTTAAATTGTGATCGGGCGATCTACTGCTAAGCCCCACCCTTCTGGATGGCGTGCGGTGTACCTCTTGTACAAAGGTATTTTGATTAATAAATATGTTATACCACCGCAGTAGTGAAGGAAAGGGCTGGGTCTAGCATAGGGCAGGGTCTGAAGAGGGGTGGGGGGTAAAAGTAGTGAAGTAGTGTTTTCATATTGAGGAAGTTCTCTCGAATTTATAGTAATGGACAGTTTTTGGCGGGGCAGGGAGTCCGGCCCTCCCTCTATTAATATCCCAGTCCAGTTTTTGAGGGGGAAAGAAAACATACAGCAGTGGTTTTACTCCTTATTTATTATTATTACACACCACCACACACACACCCTCTCACACAAAAACACCACAAACTACGCACACACATATAACACACATACACACACCCACCGACATACCGGACCACACGCCATAATATAAACGACACAATACACACACACAATTTTTAATTTATTATAGCCTATAGGCCTAAAACAAAATCATCTGGCTTTTGTTCAACCTGTTTCACGCCAATGAGGCAACGTATGAAACCCAATTTCTCTTTCGGCTCTAGAAAATCAGTTGTAGCCTAAAATCTGTGACATGATCGTAATATATAGCTCATATAATCAATGACGTCTCATATTTGTTTCAATCGACATCGTGATCACTTTTGCCAAGCACGTGATTAGCACCAAAACTTCACGTTCCTCCCAACCAGGCGCTGCGGTGGGTCCGTGTGAACATCCGGTTGCCAGAAAGTTCACACGAGGTGACAAGCACCCCGAAGGGTCCCATTTATTTTTAAACAAACGTCCGTACAGCACATCGAACAGGAAGACAAACAAAAACAAAAACAAAAAAACGGCTTGAGACCAGTTAGGATTGCTTTTGAAGCAGATCATGAACAGATAATGGTAGAATAATGTCTACCTCTACTTGGAATACCATTCGTTTACATTCTACTCTGACCGTATTTCACACATCGAGAAATAAACCTGGCGATTCAATGCAAGTCTAGTCATCGTTATTCGACACAGAATTCGAGTCCCACTTTCAAACCCTTCGATTTGAATAGAAAACCCTTCGGATCGAACATATGCAAGTCTCTCTGTGTAGAATAATGGTTTACACTAATATTTAAAGCAGTTTTAATGGATATACTAACAAACTTTCAATGTGAAATTCGCAAAGTTGCAACACTACTTGAATTTTCGAAATAGCTTGCCGGCTTTGTCTGTGAAAGGATTCTAGAGTCGTATGATGCTGCCAATTTTCACAGTGAATCGAGCCCGGGTGAAGGAGAGCCACACTCGGCGGGTGGGGTGCCTGTTCCGCTAAAATAAGTCTACGCCAACGAGGGCTGGCGAAGCCCGAGGGGAGCAATGGATGTTGTGTAATTGGCGGAAAGTAGTTTTAAGTTTTAAATTTACGCACGATTTGGTTTATCCTACAGCTGCATTGGACTCTTTATCTAAATTTTAGGAGGGATGAATTAGTATTCTGCCACCACTTTAAATTCAGCAACCTTAACATGCGGGTTTATTCCGTAACGTTGCCGAATTCGTAGCCCGGTGCAGAATACCTAATTCTTTCCAAATTTTATTCCACAGCAACCAGACAAAGTATGTGTCTCTATCGGTTTTTATGGTTTAAAGAAAAGTTTTCCATGGGCATGGCATTGTACAGCGACATGGCCATAGAAATTCCGTGACTGGCACCCGTCTATAGTCCCCAGAGAGTGTGAGGTGGGAAGCGCTCTCTGCAGTTGAATGCCGTTTCAAATGTTTGGATTGCGCGCCCCCCGCCGCCCTGATGTCGCATGCATATGGATGTTAAATTACGGGTTGACTGAACTCCAATACCGAATGGTTCCGTGTGACTTACCACAAAAAAGCAATACACTCGCCATACAATGGCTGGCGTTCCAGGTGTAAGAAGGGTCACAGTAGCAAAACCTCTAGAGGGAGGTGTTCATGAAGTATCAAGCCGAGTGATAGCACCTGTACACACTAAAATTGCTGCACGTGTGGTTCAAGGAGAAAAATCACTTAAATTGGATCTAAAAAACTTTTAAAACTAAATCTAAGAAATTCTCAAGAACAAGCGGTTGTGTACGTTTGATTCATGAACTATTTTCATATAGTGATGAACACCTGGTTTTACGGGGTTGGTTGAAGCACCGTTATAAGCACAAAAGAACATTGCTGGGAGAAATAGAAAATACAAATTCCCATCAGTAATAGAATAGGAGGTCAATGAGGTCACTATCCAAAACGTGGACATTGTACATGTGCGTTGCTTTCACAACTGCACCACACACGATTTTGATCAGTTGGCCTGAAGTTTTTTCTGTAAACTCAGCTAATACTTGGGCTACATGTTTGATTGACCCCTCATTTTAAAGAAGTAATTAATTGTCATGTGAAAACACTTCAGATTAAAAAATGACAGTATAAAAATTGGGGAAGATTCTTACCACTGGATAGTGATCTATACAACAAAAATATTTTTTCCCAAATTAACATGTTATACGCCTACTGGGAAATCGACAAGGGGTTTTTTAGATTTTGTAGATTTTCACTCATTTTAAAGGGGCATTTCGTGTGTGATCCCACAACCTCGTCCCCCCGACTTACCTTAAATAAAAAAGGTTGGAGAGTTTATATAACTGAACCTTAGCCTTAGTAATCCATGTTACCTAATCTTACGTGAAAATATCGGTCGCTTCTTAAAGAATTCGCAATTTGTATTTGTTGTTCCCGTAAACGGACAAGTGGGGACTATGTCGTGGGACCGAATTCACGTGGGACCGAATTGACGGTGGGACCGAATTGACGGTGGGACCGAATTGACGGTGGGACCGAACTGACTGGGACAGAATTGACTGGGACCCCCGAACTGGTTTTGGGACTGAATCGACGACATCCGACACTCACCATGATGATCGTGTTGTTTGGCTGAATTGAAGTTTCCGTGGCAGATATGAAGGCAGGGGTTAGATATTACTCTGATATGTTTAGTGGTCGGATATCGACCTGGATAAGGTGGATTTTTTTAACAAACCAACTAAACGAGGTTTGTTTCTCAAACATAATTCCATGTGGTGAAATTTTGGCTCGGTTTTGACACTCCGGCGGTCCAAAATGTAGTATGATCCGATTTTTTATAGCTAGACCTGTTGTCGGATGTAGGCCAGGGGCGGGGGGCGGGCTCGGGGGACCGAGCCGGGATGTACAGAGTTTTAAAGCAATCCCCGCCCCAATGGCCGAGAATATACGGGGAATGTCACACCGAAGCCCGGCTAGTAGGGGCCGGGGACATAGCGGGAGGATGTACAAAAATGTAAGCCGGCTAACCGGGATTTTTTGTGCTAACTTTAGCGGGGACAATTTAGGCGGGGGGTTGTGTTCACGACAGCAAAATGTACATTTCCCGGCTAAGTCCCGGAGTTCCCGGACCCCCAGGGCCGGGACTGAAATTGACAAGTGGATAAGTGAGACTAAATCAAAATTTAAAATTAATTCATAAATAACAAATTGTGTTCCCCTGGCTAGATATTACTATCCCTGTTAATATGACATGCCAACACATCTTCTCAGATAGAAAAGTGAAGATTGTTGAAAAGGAAAAGGATTTGGAAAAAAGCAAGCCTATACTTACCATTCAAAACTGCAGCCAGTAAAAACAGGAAGCAGCAGAAAGTGTTGCTACCTCCCCTCCCCATGGCATTTTGGGAGTGCGAGTTGACAAACGCGGATAAATTTTTCACCTACTCATGTCACAAAAATGTGTATCGATGTTGCCATTTGTAACAAGCCTCTGGGCTATCCCAGGTGTGTATAATTAAAATCGGCCCGACCGAATGCCAATTTTCGCTGGTTACAGATAACAAAAACGAACGAGGTTGTCGGGCCATTGAGCAAGTATAATGTTTCTCGACTCGCCGAGGTCAAATTCCCTTGTGCAAACAATATTAGAAATTAGGAGTGGTTGTGGCATTACTACTGTGTTAAAAAGGTCACACGTGTCTAGCAACTACCACAAGCGGACCCACGTGGCAACGATATATCTGACGCCATTTTGTGAGAAAAGGAAAAATTTGATGTATGATCTTGCTTCCTTAAACTATCTCAACAAAACGAAATGCCAGACGATGTTTCATTAATGTCTAGGATCATTTTATATTCGCTGATTCCTTGGGGAAGGAAATCAACGACCGAGTGTAATTTCGGACGGGAGTTTACCATAAGGATTCATGGCTGGGGAGGCGGTGGTAAACTAATACCACAGTAATGCTGTAAATTACGCTGGTGCCCTCTGCCTTAGTTATGCCTAAGCATAACTCCACATTATGTCTTTAACATGTTGTCATTAACGGATGTGGAGTTCTGCAAATACTACGTAATACCTTTGCTGTTAGCCTGTGTTTAAGGCAAGTTCAAGAGCAACCTTTTACTGCAGACGAACGAAATATCACAAGCAATTCAGAAACGAGTTGATATATGTGTTCCTTATAGAATATATTACTTTTCGAGAGTAATACTCAAATTTTCCGAACAATAAAAACAGTTAGAAATTCATTAAGTTGAGCGGGAAACAACTTTCCGTCAAGACGGCTGGAAGAAACCGGCCTGAATGAAGGACCTTTGATCCGGAAGGTCACTTACCGGTACCCTGGACCACCTGAATCCCTGAGCCTCTAATGTACGCACGGCCGTTACAATGTGCTGGTATGCAATTGAGACGGACGTCATTGTTGTGAGTTTCGAACGAGGGGCTCAGACTTGTTCTTTTGAGGCGGCTTGAGCGCGATCGCGCGCAGTCGCTCATCTAAAATGCTTTGAGTCCGGGCGATTTATCGCGCATTCTTGTGAAAGCCGCTGCGAGTTTTATTCCTTCGTATTGAGCAGGAACCCAGCAAAATACTTCCTTTGGAAAGTAATGGGTAAATGATCACAGAACATTATGCTTTACCAGTTACACGCAATTTTCAAATAGTGTGAACGGCTGGTTAACGGGTTGCGAGAGCAAAAATCTGCGGTATTAACTCCACAAATGTACGGAAACTCCAATGGATACCGCTATGCGACGTTGTGTACGAAAAATGACACGGACATGTGTAAAAATGCATGAAGGCAAAGTCGTAAATTCGAGCCTTCGCATGTGTAATCGCACGTGTTTGTTTTGATTGAGCCGAGTTTTGAGAGCTTGAGGGCGCCTCGGGCTGCGAATGGTTTTGAGGGGTCTTACAAAAACATACGGAAGTAGAAATTTGATAAATATTTCGACATGAAGAACGAGAAAGAAACGGATAGACAGGTAACACCTTAGTGGTTAAATTTGCTTGTAAATATGCACGAAAATATGTTACAAAGCAATGAAGGTGCCGGGGAAAAAGGCGTTCGCCCGATTTCAAGTAAGAACTCGAACATCATGACATATTGGACAATGACAAAAGTTGATGGATACGGACAAGCATCGTGGAATCGCCATTATCAATGAAACGTGAGATGAGCTGCTTCCAACTAGTTTTAAGATAATTGACTAAATATGGACTGACTGTTGCCGACTTAAGGTTCTACATTTGTTAATGATATGTGTGAATGTTAGTGCATGCCCAGTTTAATCTCCCCTAGTCTAGACAGAATAGCTTTCAAAAGGAAAAAAAAAAAATCCGCTCATGTTAGAGGTTCACTTCACGGCCTGGGTGAAAGTAATTCTTTGAAATTGAGACACTTGAATGATAACATATACGAATGGTAATTAATTAAATCTTGAGTGACAGGCTAAGTATGTAAACTGAAACTTGTTACTAACTTGATTGGCTAGTAATTAAACAATACTTATTGCTAACACCTTGAATTGAAAATGCATGAGCTTTAAATGCTTCTGGTCCCAACTCGTTGCCGGTCCTGCGTGCTATGCTGCTATGCAGCTCTATGCTTGGTAAAGTCACGCTCCAGCCAGATTTGGGAGCTTAGAAAAGCTGCTTCTTGCAAGCTCGCTCAGGGGCCTGATGAGCTTTACTGCTCCTCTGACAATTTCAAAAGACAAGGTCTGGGCTAGAGACTCAGGGACTTGCTGGAGAAACAGATGAAAAAAAATAATCAGTGTTGTGCTAAAACAAACGAACACGTGGTGACTGTGTGACGTAGATGACATCGAGTGCCTTGTCGATCGTATTGATGCGTCCCTCATGAATTGGAACGCTGAAGTATTGTAGTCGCAATTTTGTTAAAATTTTGGATTTCTAATTTCCTTTTGAGTTTTTTTAACATATGTCATCGCATTATATATGGTGTCAACTTGTGCTTGATAGTGAAAGCAGGGATTGTTCGATCTTTGGGGGGAAGTTTGAAGATCGACGAAGTGGAGGTGGTACGGTGACGGGCAAAAGGATTACGTTATGTATTTGGCAGAACTCCACATCCGTTAATGGCAACATGTTAAAGACATATGTGGAGTTATGCCTAGCAGAACTACCCTGTGCCTTGGGTTTCGGTTATGGCTCAGTGGTGAGATACCATAGTCGCAAGGAACAGCTAGCTGTAAAGGCAAATGTGATCAATTGCGCAAGCAAGTGCAATACTGCAATAAGATATATTGATCACTCCCCTTCGCCCCCAAAGATTTCCCGCTGCACAATTTATGCGAGGGGTCCGAGGGGAGTGATCAAGATTCTTCTTCTTGCTTGTCCACGCCAAGCATGTGAATTAAAATGGAGTATTGTCGCCCAATTTCCTTCGATATACGTCAAACGTGATCAGTCAGCCTACATTTTATATTTTTACAACAGACAACAAAATTCAAATGAACATAGGTGGTAAAAAAGAGGTGGTGAGATAGTGTCAAGGGTTTTCTGCAGCCAACGGCAGCCATACCTTACAAGATAAGGTACTATAAGCGTGATGCGAGTAAGTAAATGTGATCGTGCATTCTACTGCGACGCCCGCCCTTCTGGATGGCTGCGACGTGTTGTCCCTCTTGTAAAAGGTATTTTGAATAAATAGTTATACCACCGGCAGTGAAAAAGGGCTGGATCTAGCCTAGGGCAGGGTTGGAACGAGGGGGGGGGGTAAAAGTAGTGAAGAAGTTAGTGTTTCTTTTCGAAGTTCACTCTCGGAATGTTTAGTTACTGGACAGTTTTTGGCGGGGAGGGATGAGACAAGTCCGGCCCTCTATGAAAATAGTCCCAGTTCGTTTTTGATTGGGAAAGGAAACATACTACAGTGTTTACTCCATATTTATCGTAATTACACACACAACACACCACCTCACACAAACACACACACACGCACACAAATATACACACATACCACACACATACTACAGACACACGCATAATATAAGCTACACACATACACACACACACCATTTTATAATTGATAATAGCTATAGGCTATATAAAAAATAATATGACGTTTTGTTTAACCCGTTTCACGCCAATGAGGCACCTTAAACCATTTTCTTTCGGCTTCAAAAAATCAGTGTTAGGCCTAAATATCTGTGAAGATCGATAATATATAGCTCATAGATCAGATGACGTCATATTTGTTTCAATCGACATAGTGATCACTTGTGCCAAGCACGGATTCAGCCCCAAAACTTTCACGTCGCCCCCACCAGGCGGGCTTGCGGTATGTCGTTTGAACATCCGGTTGCCAGAAAGTTCACACGAGGTAAAGCACTCGACGTCTATTTTGTAAAACAACCGATACAAGCACATATCGACATGGAAGACAACACAAAAAACGTTGTGATGACCAGCAAGGATTGCTTTTGAAGCAGATCATGAAAATTATAATGTTAGAATAATGTTACTATAATTGGGCATCCATCGTTACCATTCTACGCTGACGTATTTCACACATTTCGGGAAATAAACCTGGCGATTCAATGCAAGTCTAGTCATCGTCTTAGACACAGAATTCGCGTCACTTTTCAACCCTCCGATTTGAATAGAAAACCTTCGGATCGACCATTTGGCAAGTCTTCTCGGTGTTAGAACAAGGTTACACTAAAAATTTAAAGCGTTTGTAATGATATACCTAACAAACTTTCATGAAATTTCGCAAAGTGAACACTACTTGAATTTTCGAAATAGCTGCCGGCTTTGTTTTTGTCTTAAAGGATTCTTTGGCGATGATGACCTTCACCGTGAATGGGGTAAGGACGCCACACTCGGCGGGTGCCTTATTTCCGCTGCTAAAACTAAGTTCTACGCCAACGGGGCTGGCGAAGCCGAGGGTGAGCAATGATGTAATTGGCGAAAGTTTTAGTTTAAAATTTAATCCACTATTGGTATCCCTACAGCTCCATGGATCTGATCTAAATTTAGGGATGATGTAGTATTCTGCACACTTAAAATTGGCAACTATAACATGCCGGTTTAGTCCGTTAACAGTTGCCAGTAGTATAGCCTGTGGGCAGAATACTAATTCTTTCCAAATTTTATTCCCACAGCACCAGTAGCAAAATTATGTCTCTATCTGTTTTCTGGGTAAAGAGAAGTTTTCCCATGGCATGGCATGTACAAAACCGGAACTGGCACTAGAAATTCCCGCGACTGACCCTCTCTAAGTCCCCATAGAGTTTGAAGTGGCAGCGCTTTCTGCAGTGAATGCCGTTTCAAAGGTTTGAATTGCGCCTGCCCCCGCCGCCCTGATGTAGCATGCATAGGATGAAAATTACGGGTTGATGAACTCCAATGACCTAAGGTTCAGCGTGGATGACCTCAAAAAAGCAATTACACTCGCCATACAATGGCGGCGTTCCATGGTAAGAAGGTTCACATTAGGAAACTCTAGAGGGAGGTGTTCATGCAGTCTCAAGTTGATAGTGCCTGCACAGCACTAAAATTACTTCACTGTGTGGTTCAATGGAGAAAAAATCACTTAAATTGATCTAAAACTTAAAAACGTAAACTAAGAATTCTAAGATACAAGGGGGTAAGTTTGATTAATGAAATATCCATAGTGAACACTTGTTTACGGGGTTGAAGACACCGAAAGCACAAAGAAACATTTTGGGAGAAATTACAAACCTTCCCATACAGTAAAGAATAGGAGGTCAATGATGGGGTCACAGACCAAAGTGAAATTGTACATGTGCGTGCTTTCAAATCTGCACACACACGATTTTGGATAATTTTTGGCATGAAGTTTTTCTGTAAACTCAGCTAATACTTGGGCTAAGTATTTTTGATGGACCCCGCATTTAAGGAAAAGTAATTTACTTTTCAGTGAATGATGACAAACCACTTAGATTAAAATAATGACCGTTTTATAAAATGTGAACATTTACCATGGGATAGTGATCTATAAAACAATATATTTTCCCAAATTAAATAAAAAAAACCCATAGTAGACAAAATTACCTTTAAATTCCTGTTGTTGATTTAGAATCCATATATTTTCCATTCCAGAGATTAAGGATTTCAAAGTTTGGGAAGATATACACATCACCCCATGTGTTAAAAAACTGGTTCCAAATTTCGCGGTAAATGCGGATATGTATGCATTTGATTGGAATTCTGCTACTATGCCGCAGGACGTATATGCGCCGCACTCTAAAACCGAGACTGCACGATGGAAAAGTAATCACAATTGTACCGGCCAGCCCGGGCTGGCCAGCGATCGCGACAAAACACTCATTGGTGGTCGTGTGTATACATGCACTGATGAAGTTGGTAAGTTGTGATTAATATTTTCATAGGATATAGTCTATAGTCCCCACACAGTTTGACTAGTTATAATTGACCATTCCAATGGTCGCATTGGGTTGCGTTGTTAGGGTTTCCAGGAAAGCTCTTTGCCAGTTTCGGATATGCATTAAATATATTTGCTTGAGCTAAACGCGTGTGCAGCTGGACGTAGAAAAAATGCACCGAATATCACTCCCGATTTAGTTTATGTTCACCAAGTACACTCACCAAAATGTTAAAATTCCAAGATGACTTGGCCACAGTAGTGTGAATTCACAACTAAGTAGTTTTCAAGCTTTACCTTTCCTTAATTCTCCGCTCTTTTCGCATGCAAAGGCGGCGTAAACCATGGCGTACTCATTCTTCGGGAAAAATCCCTGGCAACGTTCCAATTTAAATTTAACAAGATGCCGTCAGCGAGCATGCATTGGTCTTACTAACATACTTCAACAAAAACCTGAATAGCAGTAGTAAACCACAACAGAAATGAGTCTAATGGGAGACAATGCCAATAGCCCCCCCTAGAGGGGGGAACCAATAATTGCTCACCACGTGCTTAGTTGGCCAACATATCACTCCGCAGCACGTGTCCGTTTGTCAGTAGCCTTTTTGAGACAGTATAAAATTAACCGGGGAAATACAATGTCTGGTTGTATTTCTTATTTCATTATCTTAAATTACGACGTAGGCCTATGTGATTTTTTATATGACACAACTTAATTTGGAGCTAACACTGCAATTATTCAAAAAGGAATCGAATGTTATGGGTTATTTTTTCTGTACAGGTTCGACCCGGTGTGCATTGTAAAAAGAATAATGGCGGGTCCGAGAAGTACGAGTGTCGCTGAGGCGCATATTAAAATTAGCCACCCACCAGCTGCAGCGTGGGAACTAAATGTCTGGCGTTCGTTCTGCCATGCCAAAGCCCATACTACAGTAGAAACGGTAAATGTTCACTGGGTTCCATAGGTGTAGACCCAGTTAAAGGGAGATGCTATCTTTTAAAAGTTAACAAAACAAAAGGAGCCTCTGTTGCCAAAAACATCAGATCCATAGAATCCAGTTGTTCTCGGAGGTTTTTTGGTTGAGGGTTGTTTTTTTCGGAACTACATGAATGCTATAGTCGTCTATCACAAACCAGGGCTCACAAAGTATCCGGTTCAATGTATTTTTGCAGCATGTAACAAGACTACAACCAAGGGGGACTACAACGTGGGAAATTTTGCAGGGCCGCCGTATTACCAGAGATCGAGAAGACGTCTTCTCTGCGTGATTGCATTTTGTCATTAGAATCTCGTTCGCTGCTTCGGGCCGTGTACACCAATGCCGCTTTCAAGGTTTTCGGACGTTGATCAAACGGCACCCAAAATCGAGGTTAGGTTAAACATTAGATATTTAAGACTGGCGATCCAATCTGATTAAGATCATTAAATGTTTAACAGTAATTTCAAAACGGCCGATGTGTGAGGGAATCACCAAAACAAGATGTTGTTTGGTTTACCTCTGTGATTCCGATTTTTAAAAAGGTGAGAAATAAAAAAAGGGGTTGATTTGCCATTTAGCCTAACGTGGACTTTCCATACTTGTAATACTCAAACTCGGCAGCCTCACCTTGATAACCTATATACAATATATATTTTTCGGAGGTAAATTTGTCACTATATATGCACGTTCACAAAAACATTTAGGTGAATTTTTACTCTCTCTCTCTCTCTCTCTCTAGATTATATAATAATTGGGAGAATATTAATATTATATGATATGTTAAGTAATAGAATGTATATTTTCCACAGCCTATTTTTCCCTTCCCCTCACCAAGGCCGGCACCAAGCATCCATGAACATTCATATAACGCACTTCGTATTTGAGAAACGTTATACAGGAGCCGAGTTTACTTTACGTGGGAACTTGGGCTACAGGTAGCCAGATTGAATATCCACTACTATAAACCACGAATAAAGAAAAGAAAAAGCATATGAATGCGGCGATGTTCTGTCCGTGACGCGAATATTATACCAGAGAAGACGGTATAACATTTTAGAAACCCATCTTGTATTCTGTCAGCTAACCCTGCTTGCAAGGTCCAGCCACCAATGGTTGCCTGTCCGGAACTCATTTAGATTTGAGCCTACGTCTCCGTCCCTCGGGCCAGCATATAATTAAACTTGCCAGTGCCGCGCACGCGGTTGATGATTACATGATTTATTCATTGAAATTCGATTGAAAGACGAGACGGGAGCGTCAAAAAGTTATGAACCAAATTGAAAAGCACAAACCGAGTTTTGGAAATCAAATAAGCCACATCAGAACCGACTTGGTCTGATAATAAAAACGGATGCTAGTTTTGAAGAGACTTAACAGGGGCGACGCATATTATTGATTGTAGTCATATAATCTCTATCTTTCAAATATCAAGAGTGGAAAAAATTTCTCCCTACGGTAAAAGAAGTTGGGGGTGTGCAAAATACTCATGACGGTATCCTGTTACATTTTGCGCCCTCAACGGTGAAAATTGTCGGGTCCAATACACGGGAGATGGTTGCACTCGGGTCCGCAGGTAAACTATAAAAGTAAAATTATTTCAAGGTATATCGCAAGATTTCATCAGGCTTAGCATTATTGGTAAGTATTTTCCTTCTTACCATGTTGTGTAAAAATTTTAAAGATTCAGATCGGCAACGGTGGAAAAATCATTGAAATCGGGGTAGACCTCGAGCCTATACTGAACTTCAGTGGTGAAACTTCGAAATTAAGCACACGAATAGAATCGCATCGCGCAGGCGTATGGACCCAGGCCAGTGTGGTCGTATGACATAACCGCGCGAAGGGGATCCGATCGGTTCGAAGTTTGTCGAAATCTCTTACGTCAAAATGGGCGCGGTAAATTTGTATTGTCATTAGCGGGGATCATTAGGATAATTAAGTAGCATTTCGATCTCTGTACAATGGGTTGCTTATGCAATGTGCAGGTCACTGCTGGTTGGAATCTTTTTGCGTTGGGACCACCAGCCCTCTCAAGCTAGAAAGAATTGCAAGTTTGCAAGACCAGCGTAACAGATTCACCATTTAAAGGTATTCTAATTTGTAGGTAGGGTTCTTTTTAATGAATCTACTTCTGGTATGCTAAAAAACTCAATTTAATTTCTTTTGTTTTTAACCACTTACAGTCTCGCATTAGTCCACTAGAAGGGACCCTCGCCTCGTTCCTATGTGTCCATCCTGTGACCTAAGCCAACTCAGCGCTCGGGCGAGGTCCAGTGGGAAAACGAGAGTCCTTCTAGATGGAATACATGGAACCAGAGTAGTTAGCCGTGATCGTCAGCGTTCGTTGATCCGCACTGGAAGACATTTAGGGCTTTGAGAAGCAAAGTATTCAGTGGATTTTGACATGAAAGAGGAAAAAATCTTGTGATTAGAGTGAACTATTCGAACTCAGGATAGTCTCAGGTATTTATAGAATTTCGAGGGCAAATGCTTCAAATATACCCGGGGAATGGGGGATTATACTGCCTGATAAAAATTCTCGCAGCCTATTCATTGTACGGTAAAGAAATACTAAAGCATTTTGAAAACTTTTCCCCAGACCTCGCGCTGCGGGCTCGAGGTCTGGTTCTGAAACTGACTAGCTCAAGCATACTGTAATAAAAGTGGAAATTTTCGGCGCTATATCAATTTTCGCGCTTTTCGCGCACTTCTGAGGTTAGCGCGAAATTAAAAACCCGCGGAAAATGTTGTATTTGGTGTTTGTGTAGGCTAGGTAAGAGAAAGCTGAAAAGACGCGAATTTAAAAAACACGCAAAAATTTTTTTTTTAATAAAATTGCTGAAATGACGAAAAAAAATTAAACGCGCGAAAATTATCACATTTACTAGTATTTTGTGGTCTGACTGGTCGCTGGTGGTTATTTTGTATTTAAAACTGTAAAAAAAAATTGAATCATGAGATTCAACTTTTCCCCAAAAATCATCATTATAAAAGGGTCATTCCATGCCAAATAACGAATGCTCTGAAAGCTCATAGTCACCTTGTTTTTAAAATTTTCGGAATGTATAGGTTTACCCAAGTTATGTACAAATCCAAAATTTTAGCAATTTTGTTAATTACCACGGGAGAGGGAGTTAGGACAACAGAAAGAAATTTGGTGGGTCATTTTCCACCAATCCTGTCCCTTGAATGACAAGTAGTTTACCATAGCTTGTATTTCAAAAAGTAAAGGCCAATTTTTTCTCAAAAAGTGCTTTAGAGCTTCATCTATGAACCCTCTCAAAATAGATGAAAGAAAAAAACGATTCTGATAAAGCATCGCTCAACACTAAAGTGCCTAATGACCGAATATTCGGTCGTAGCTATTTTTCGTCATTAATAATATGCGCTGCCCTTTACGTCCAATGGCCACTTCAGAAACGTACGTTAATCCTGGCATTCACCTCGGAGGCTCGGTCAAGTCCGATTTACACCCAATCAAAACTGCCGTATCATCGGGCTTGAAGCCATAATGTTGTCGGTGTTTTGTTTTTTTTTAAAGAAATTTTAGAAATTTTGACGTCCAAGACCCCCCGAAATGAACCCGTTCGATGCCTAAAGTTCCTTGAAAACCACAAGGTTTTGCAAAAGATGGGCATTTTTAGCAAGTCCAAACAAGTGATTGCGCCTGTTTTTGGCTAACATAGAATAGAAACACTGCCACTGGACGGCCGATGATCAGATGTAAGAGATAAAATGGCGTCCGTCGTGAAATCGAAGGATGAAAATGAAGTAATAAACGTCTTTTTTTAAGACAATCCTAGTGACGCCGGACGCGATTTTAGAGGCAGTAATTTAGCATTTGAGCCAAAATCCATTTGGATAGTATATAATGCCCCCGTAGGAGCCATACTAGCCTCAGTATTGATGATATTGCCGGTCACCGAGTCTCGCTCAGCTTAGAACGCACTCTGCGAGTGTGGTCTTCCTTGATGCATCGTGTACGGTGGCTCGCATGTGCACTGAACGTGGCTTGCAAGCGGATTTTCATTACGTCGGTGGGCAACAAACAAATTGAGGTTCACATCGTTTTAATTGTAATTGGCATTATTGCAACTGATAGTGCGTGATACCAATCAATCAATGTCGGTTGCTTCATTGGCTATTACAAACAAAACAACAGTAGCATTTCCAGTGGACCAGTACCATACCAGCACTGCATCAGTTCAGTTGTCACTCAGTGCCGCTGGCTACAGACTACAGTTCATGACAGGTAACTATGGGTCAACACAAGTGTGCGGAAAAGGGTTAGGTTTTTCTTTTACTAAGCCTTTATTTTTTTTTATCAGATGTGCGAAATGTCATACTGTATACAGAGTCATAAAAAAAAAATCAAACTCAATCATAACATCATGACTTCTTACATTTGCATAGACATGTAATATCATAACACAATACAAAAAATCCCAGTTCAGTGATAGTGCTTTTATTTCAATGGAAAATGTACACTTATTTAATAAAATGACTCTAAAAAATTGAAATTCAAACCATTTACTCATTTTTTGTTTTTATACTTGGCAATTTTTTATAAATTCAAATACAATTTGTCATTAGTGATAATATCCTATATTTGAGCAAAATTTATTCACTCAACAAAACCAGCAACCATTTTGGGAAATTATTATCCTAGACACATGTCAGACGCTACTATAAAACTCACCCAACAAACATCACCCACTTTTTTAATATGCTATGCCACTAAATACGGCCCCAGGCAGGGTTAACACCCCAGGCTCGCATTAATTCCCGGACATCATCACAAGGCACACTCAGCACAACTGAGACCCACTGGCGGTTCTACACCTCACCCCACACCTCCCTTTCCATCCCCCCCCCCCACCCCCCACTGAGCCACGCCAGACACCAAGCATTGAAGCAAAATAAAGCTTGATTTGTCTAGTATAATCATTACAAGTCCAAATCATATAGCAGTTGCAAAAAAAAACAGGCATCCCGTTGCCATGGTTACCGGCCATTAAAAACTTTTTTGAAAGAACCAAAAAATTCCATAATGTAGGACATATTTCTGTGCTACCCTGCTTTTAAGTTAAAAATTGCAGTTTAACATGATAGTTAGTGCACCAACTTTAATATCAACCAAACTTTCTCGGGCCCAACCTTTTAACTGGACAAAAAAAAGAAAGCAAAAATGTCAATAAAATTCCTAAAAATCGGACAACAAAGGCCATATGTGGTGTGTTTGCGAGTTTAAGGTGAACAACGTACAATGCGCCTGATCTAGTAAATTTTTTGAAATGTGTAGTTTGTAACACTTACAATTTTTGAAATGACAATCACCTTCCAACGATCGACCCTGAACATAACGATTTAAGGTTCCGACAGTCTGAATAAGTTTGAAAGTGGGATATGAAATGAAATTCAAAGGGCAGTATTTCGACAATTAAGTGAGATATTACACTCTTTTTCATTTGGTGGTATTGTGTGGTGGTTTATTTACAGTATAAAATGAAATCAAACATTGTTTCTATTTTTCCATAATAGGACCTCCTAAAATGGCAGAAAATCCACATTCACTATATTGGTCGGAAATTACGTCAGAAGTGAGCTTTGCCATTGTATAGTATCATTACATCATGTGTGCTTTCAGCTCCTTTTCAGTAAATTGAGGTATGTGGGTGGTGGTTATTAGAATAGTACAGAAACATAATTCTGTTTTCTTTGTGTTTCCATAACAGACCACCCTAAACTGGTGTCAAAATTAAGTATTCGCTGCTTCGTCACTCATTAACATGTCATTTTTGGGCCACTAGGGTCCTAACACAGAATTGTAAACACTGTACAAATTTTGTTTCTCCATTTGTTTTGAGATCCCCCACAGACAGACTGTCCCAAAAAAACTATACAATCAAAGATTATTTTTTTGGCAAAAATTTAAGTTCCATGCCTACTGGAGGTTTTTAACTGATTCTTTTAGGAGTGTTCCAGCCTTTCATTGAATTTTTAGTTGGTGTAATTTGGGGGGTCTGGTTAGGATTTATTGCTAATTTATCTGAGACAGTGAAAAACCTGTTGGGCCAGTTTCGGCTATTCTGATATCAACAAAGTTGCCATTGAAAATCACCTTCAAGCATTCTTATGAAAATTAAATAAAAAAAGTAAGTATAAAGTGCTGATTCTTGTGATTTAACGTAATTTAGAACTTTATAATGTCGCAATTGCTAATTGAAATACATGTAGCGTTGGAAAATTCCAATTTCCAAACAGTCTGTGGATCTCAGCTTTCTCCACTGAGGTTTCAGCAGAAGTAGAATAGAACCAATAAAAAACACCCTTGTGAAAGTAGGCTGAGAACCTTTGGACACAAACCCGATTTCCTTTATTGCTCTTGGTTGAACACTTGAAGCTTTCTTCATCCTATTCTCCCGGCATCTTGGAGGCAGTGGGGAATAGGGGAAGGGCAAGTTGCCCTCCACATTTAGGCGTTAATTGTCCACACAACAAGGCTTGTAGACAAGCGTTGTCCACACAAAATGCTGTGACTGTTACATAGTTTCAGCACGTCAAATTCCCAAATTTCCCTGCATTTCACGATATTGTCCCCCTGAGAGTAGTCCTCATTTCACCCACACATAATAATTTCTGGTGCTTTCACTGAAAAAATAATGTATTGATTTCAATTGCCTGGAATAATGCATTCACTATGATTGCTTTACCATATTCTTTTGTTTGTGTGAAAGGGTGTAATACCACAATGATGGCTAACACATTATACCTTTAGTTTCTTGAAACCTTCAGCTGATGAAACGGCCCAAGTGGTATTTTTATCCTCGTGTTCAACTGACAATATCTACGCTTAGAGTCCATCAAAAAAAAAAGTGGAGGAATACACAAGCGAGGATTAGCTAGGTCTCAGTCTAACAAATAACGTCAAAATATTGGCAAAAAGTACAGGTTATAAATTTTTTATAATTTTAGTTTGATTGTATAGTTTTTATTGGGACCCAGTATGTAACATACACATCTCCGAGGCAGAAAATGAGTGGTGCATATCTAATGGTGGTTTTTATAATTTCGGTATATGCTATAAAGCCTAAAATGCTCAAAACATTTCGTTTAAAAATGACGCGTCAGTAGTGCATGTGGATTTTGGCCATTTAGGGTTGTCTATTTTGGAAATACAAAGGATGAATAAATTTTGGTCTCGTACTTTTTAAATAACGACACACAAATACTTGTGCTAACTGAATAGGAGACCAATATCCCATATTGCATTGATGATATGACTTTGTCAAAAGCTCACTTTTGACGTAATAGACGACCATACATTGACTGCAACGGAGTTGGGCTATGTAAGGGGGCTCATTATGGAAATGAAAACATTGGTACAAATTTCATCTTTTTTTCAGTAATAGCCCTTCACAAACACCACGCCACAATGTGAAAAAAGGAGTGCCATATCTCACTAGGTTTAAAAATGATGCCCATTGTATTCAGTCATTTCCCACTTTTCCACTTATTCATGAGTGTGGACCTCCTTAATCGTATTTCAGGGTAGTTGTGAAGGCGTGATTGGTGTGTGTGTGCTTGGATCATTTCAAAAATTTGAAGTACGATGTGTGGAAGTAGTGTTACAAACCTACACACTTTCCAATTAAATATACTTAGAAATCAAGTGCATTGTACTTTTGTTACACCTTTCAATCTGCTAAAAACAGCCAATATGGCCATTTTCAATTTTTACCATTTTATGACATTTTTGCGCTCTTTGTCCGTCCGTAAAAGTTTGGCCAAGAAAATTCGGCTTACATGAAAGTGGATTGCACTAAATATTATGTTTAAAACTGCAATTTTAAAACTTAAAAGCAGGGTAGCACAGCAATATGATGTCCTACATTATGGATTCTTTGTTTCTTTCAAGCTTTGAATGCCTGTAACCATGGCAACGGGATGCACTGTTTTTTTGCAACATTGCTATATGATTTAGGACTTGTTAAATGATTATACTGACTCAAATCCACATTTTTACAAAGTTCTAGATAAGAAATATTCGGCGGTAAAAACCCAATCTCATTATCCATCATTTTGAAAAAGTCCGTACTTAAGAGCCGTTAATTAGCGATTGTTTTATATCGGAATATTTTTTTATTTCGTCTATTTTGAGACAGTTCATAAAGTTGAAGCTCCACAGCACTTTTTTTTGAGAAAATATGGCGCTTATTTTTTTGAAATACAGTTCTGGAAAACCATTGTCATTCGAGGACAGGCTTTGTGCAAAATGAACCCATTTTTCTGTGGTCCATAACTCCCAAGGGACAGAACCAAAATCACTTAAAATTTTAGATTTGTGCATTATTGGGTACCCTGACAACATATCGAAAATAAACAAAATCGGTGACGTAGGCAAACAAATTGTGCCACAAAATTTGTTTTGCTTTGGCATAGAATGACCCAAAAAGAAGGTTTGTTCTGACTACATTGACACCGTGTCCATAAGGTTTATCGTAGGTAGATAGAAACCGCCAAAGGATCTGGGGCCGGAAAAAAAAGGGGCAAGAGCCACTGGTATAGTCCCAACAGTGACTCTTTAAACGTGTCTAATAAGAGTCACAAATTTGCCATAGACATGAGTGGATATGAAATTGGCTTCAAAATTTTTTAGTGTTATTATCCCAAAAGTTGTCAGCGTTCGCTAAGCGTACCTGGCGAATTGTCTTTAGTGTTTATTTTATTGTGGTAAACCATCGTAAAAAGCTGAAAATGACGAGAAACCAGGGGGGGTAGGTAGGACATGAAACCTAAACAGCAACAGAAAACTTCAAAACTGACGGGGGGAGTCTGTTTCAAAGACTAACGTTAGGGGGGGATCTTACGCATATCGAAACGGTTACACACAGACTTGACTAAGGACTAGGCATGGTCACGAATATTTAAATCTAACTGAAGTTAGTTGGAAAAGTACACATTTTGCCGCGGGGTTATCCAAAACACCGACGATTTTGAAGTCAATATTTTTTCTTAATTTATAGGATTTCTAAGATTCTTTTGGACAAAGTTTAAGAGAGATGTTTTTAAGTCAGGGACCGAGACTGCCATAGGAAATGCAAGTAGCAGTTCCACACATTACAGTTTGGAAATCCCCAATGCCCAAATCGAGCAGAGACGGGGAAGCCAACAAAAAAGGAGGGAGCACGGACAAACGGCCCCTGTCCCCCCCCTTCCATCAACTCTACTCACCACCTCGAACGTCGACAGAACTCCATTTAACAGGAAAAGGTCAATTGGAGGTCACGCGAGAGTCAAGTTTAAGGTGGCATGGTATCATCATCATCAATTTAGCTTTATTACAGTTGAATGTTTTTAGTTTAGTTTTTTCAATGAATTAGTGCGAAGTTTTATTTGTGTTTGTTTGTCTGATATTATTGTTTACTTGATCTGCTATGTGTGATTGGGGGTGATATTTGAAAATACTACGGAGAAAAAAAAAAAAGGAAAAATACATTTTGAAACCAATATGACTCTTACCCGTTACTGGCTATGTTGGCAGGACTAACCCCAGTGCGATTAATGAATGATGGCGCTTTACACTGGCGTTTATAAATAGGCCGTGCACTTGCTTCAAACTCTTGCAAAGGATCCAGTTATATTATATAGGCTTAATCTGTGAGTTTTGTAAGTAAGGTCCGCTTGGATTGTTTTGCAGAAGGGTTCTAGTTACCATTCGGAGTAGAGAAGTCCAGAATAAAGTAAATAAACTACAATGTTCAATGTAGCTACCCAAAAACTGTAAATACAGTGTTGACATCATGGAGAAAAGATTCATGTTACAGTCTTCCCTTGAAACCCCTTTTACATTCTGAAAGTTTCATTTCCAAGGACATTTCTATATTTGTAGAATTTCTAAATAATTTAATCCGGTTTTAATATAGTAGGGGACTCAGGGATTAATGCAAAACACTAGGACCGAAAAGAGAGATGTTGTGTGTATTTTCTAACACCTACATGTATTTGGCTAAAGAGTATAATTTGTCTTCCGTGGCCTGGCCAGGTATATTCCAAATGTGAAAAAAGTAGTGAATTTATATGTCCCAGTCTTGATCCCAATGAAACAATGAGAGACATTTTCAATTGTAGGCATATAGACCTATATGTGGTCTTTATGTGTTGTTGTTGGTTACTTTGGAGGTTACGTTCACTTGGGTGTTTGTTTGTCAGTTTAGTTTGATGTGCTTGTGTGTTCCTTTTTTTTTTATTATTTTATGTTTTGGTTTGGTTTTTTTTGGGGGGTGTATGGTGTGTTTTGAGGTGTTTAAAGTCTACTTTTTCAACTATCCACCCTTTTACACGTCTTTGTATATGCAGAAATGTCCTGTGTTGGTTGGAAGGATGCCGGATTGCTACAGTTGAATGCAATTTGGCCAGGCACCATCGCTATGGAGTTTGATTATGGCCACCGCTTATTCAGCTGTAGCAGCCAACTCAAGCGATAGCTATGAATATTGCAAAACTAGAGACATTTATATTGCCTCAAGTTCAGGGTTACGTCAATTCGTCATGTGCAGATGTTTTGGGTGTGCTATTTGCCACCGCCTATCTACGCGCGGGTGTAGGCCTATGCCAGCGCTTTGAATACATAAACGGCTCCGCGATGCCAATGTTGCGGCCCAACGGTGCATAACACAATGACGTCACTGACTCTAGGAAAATTAACGTATTTGGTTCGTGCGTGCATGCGAGGGGGGTGAGCACGGGTCATTGTAGGGTGGATTGTAGGGCCCCTTACCAAGCGAGAATTGTACCAATTTCCAGGGAATATTGTAATTCAGTATTCATTTGAAAGGGCAGCTATTGGTTGTTCGGTTTATATTTTTGTTTACGTGTTTATTTGTTGTTCTAACACCCAACAACTGTTTGACCAATGGTAAAAATTCTTGATAAGTATATATACAAAGGTTTTGATTGGTAGTCAAGATTTGGGGGGGTCTTGATTAGGGTTGATCTGTGGAAACAATTTGGGTGCTTTGATGTGGGTCAGTTTATGGGTGTTCATAACCAACATAAGACCTCGGTGCTCGTTTGGTATTCATACCAACAAATACCAACAGAAATTTAACCCCTTCCCACAGCTGGAGTGATTCTTCAACTCCCCCAGCGGTTTTTGAATAAGAAAAATTCTTCCTTAACAACATAAAAAATGCAGAATTTCGTTCAAGATTCGCTTTTCGTCTCACCCAATGGCAAGTCTGAAATTGGAGTTATTGGCCGGCCCTCCCCTGGGCTTCACATCATACTCAGGATTTCAGGGGACCGGAAAGTCCCGGGGTCTGTGAAGCTTACTTTTCATCCTTGACCCGCGAGAAAAAAATTGACAAGAGTCATCTTGACCAGCAGCTTTTTGAACATATCCTCTTAAGTGTCAGCCGTAGTCGGCGTTCCTACCAAGAAGGTCAGCCGAGTCGGGCCGTTCGTTCAAATATTCTAAATTCCTGGTTGTCCCAAGTCGTTTTGACTCGCGGCTCTTTGCAAGTTAGATATGATATCTCAAGAGGTCAAGCAGAGTATAATTTTCCGTAGTCGCAAGTCATAAGTAAGCCATACATTGATTTACCTGGACAAAAAATATAGGGGATCGCAATTAAACTTCTTATGTTGTCTGCTGACTGCAACAAGTAAAGTTAAAAAAACGTCAATTCGATATGACTCGTATCATATTTTCGTCAAGAAGACATAGGGCTATGATCGCCTTCCAGACGAAAATCAAGTGTGAAGATGCTGTTTATTATCTCATTGCATTAAAATTTAAGAGGCACTAGATGAGATACCTACAAAACATCCCAAAAACAGATGACCGATCTTAAATATTGAATTGAATTCTATTGTCGGTCTGCTTGACTGAGCGCGCACGTGGCTTAGGGACAACCAGGCAAGAAAGCTCAATCACCCCGCCAACAGTTATAGACGCTTAGCCAGCAGCTCAGTAACCACATGCTTCATCTTTTATCACTTGATTAATTATGAATAATTTAAATAAATTTCAACGTAATTGGAAGACAGTGACTTTCAAGCATTCTCTGAGCATGCTCATATTAGTAGCCCACCCATGCAGTGATCTCTCACTCAGTGCTGCATGGGTAGGTCCAGGCAGGTTGGGTCCAGGGCTCAATTCACGCACATTCATCTTACATTTTTTTTATACACGACCTGTGATGCGCCTCGGACTTTGCTGCCCCCGTTGGGAAAACAACTGATCAAGGAATTGTACCGTAATGGAGTTGGAAGTTTTCTTTGACAAAACAGTACCTAGTTTTGTCTTCTAAATTGGCTGACGGTGTTTATACGGACTGACATGCGGGAGGGGATTTTTCTCCAAGAAAGTTTTGTCCATAGTGGGGTTGGTTTGTCTATAAGGGATTGCAGCCGCGCCCACATTCCTTAATGTACCAATTAAAGGTTCACATCAGTTTCCAATTAAAGGGTCATCCTTCATTTTCCAATTAAAGGGTATTCTTCATTTACCAATAAAGGGTCATTCACTTCATTTACCAATAAAGGGTCACCTTCGTTCATTTACAAATTTAAAGGCGTCATTCACTTGTCATTTCAATTAAAGGGTTCATTCCTTCGTTTTACAATTAAGGGTCATTCTCATTTCCCAATTTTAAAGGGTCATTATTAATTTTCCAATTAAGGGTCATTCCTTCATTTCAATTAAAGGGTAATTCCTTAAATTTTCCATTAAAGGTCATTCCTTAATTTCCAATGAAAGGGATTTCCTTATTTTCCAAAATTAAAGAGTCATTCCTGAATTTTCCAATTAAACAGTCATTCCTTAATTTTACAATTACAGGGTCATTCCTTCATTACCAATTAAAGGTTGTCATTCCTTCATTTACCAATTAAAGGGTCATTCCTTCATTTACAATTAAAGGGTTCATTCTTCATTGACCAAATTAAAGGGTCATTCCTTCATTACAAATTAAAGGGGTCATTCCTTGAAGTTACAATTAAAGGGTCATTCCTTCATTTACCAAATTAACGGGTCATTCTTTCATTACAAATTAAAGGGTCACTTCCTTCATTTCCAATTAAAGGGTCATTCCTTCGGTTACCAAATTAAAGGGCATCCTTCATTTTACCAATTAAGGTTTCATTCCTTCATTTACCTGTTAAAGGGTCATTCCTTCATTTGACCAATATTAAAAGGGTCATTCAGTCATTACCAATGAAAGGGTCATTCATTCATTACCAATTTTTAAAGGGGTCATTCTTTCATTTCCAATGAAGTTCATTCCATCATTTACCGAATTAAAGGGCCATTGAATAATTTACAAATCAAAGGGCAAAATCTCAATCATTTACCATTAAAATTTACCACACAAAGAGTAAAAGCCTGCCGTTAAGGCACAGGCTGTTTGGGATGTGTAAAAGGCCTGCGGGTTTAAAAAAAACACGGTACAAAATTTTGACCTTAAATTTCAACTAAATAAAAATTGACCCTTTTGTTCATTTTGACTCTTGACACATTGACCTCAAGGGTCCTTTGACTCTTGGGAAACAAGTTCTTTAAAACCTGGCCTGATGGCTATAGAGAAATATGACATAGGTGCAACAAGAGATTTCACAAATAGGTGTCCTTAAAAAAAATGACCAAAATACAAACAGCGTTTTCTGTCGCAACTTCAATTAAACTTCAATAACATCTTCCACACAGGGTTTTGTTGGGTATATGTAACTATAAGTGTGTTTCTCCTTGAGAATAAATGTTCAATTGTGAAAGTTTTAAAGGTTTGCACAAGTCACTGAATGAGCAAAGATAGCAATGATGAGTAGTGCATTGTAACTCATCATGTTTACGATAAAATTACAAAATGAATGCCATCATAAATGTAACCAGCAAATTTAAACTTTTCCTCATGTCCATACACTGTACAGCTATTAACACGAGTTCTGTGTAAAGTTCATTACAGCAGTCAGGACATTTGAGAAAGTTTGAAGGTTTTGTGTATGTTTTCACATGCAATGGAACACATATTATCGGTATAGTCTGAATTTGACAAAGTAAATCCATGGTGAGAAGTTAATTATAGTCAATCCCAAAATCAAGATACACTCCTTTGGTATGATACAGTAGCTTTTGTATTTGTTTGCAGTGAGGAAGATTGCCTGCCCCCTGATGTTGCTATAATAATAAGCCTGTGATTACCTTTGTGTCCTGTGGATGGATATTGGTTTTGTGACCAAATTCATCAAAACTGTATTTTTAGTCAATTAATTTGACGCCATCGAATGTAACAGGAGCAAAAAAGAAATCATATTATAATGCATTTGCATCTGGTCCTTATAGCTATATGGATTTATCATTTTAATATCTAAGGTTCAGTGCTCAGTGGTTTTTAATAAAATCATTCTTTTTTTAATTTTTTAATGTGTTTATTTGTTATATTGTTATTATTTTAAATTAATGTAGGCCTATGTCTTGGGAAACATATGTAGGCTATCAAGGGCCTACAGCAGTTGTATTCATTTTAGGCATTTTACAAGATAAACATAAGATCATACTGTCAGCTCTATATTGACACAAATTGTTGAAAACATGATTTTTAAAGAAAATAACATATTTGCCTGCAATGGCACTAAAAATAACATTTACCATGAAATTGTATTAGCGGCACCGCTTCTCTGCACCGTTCCTCCAGCCATACCGACTTCGTCAATTGAATGCCATTCTGCCTATGTTCAAGATTTCTCAATGAAACTTTCCATAACTTAATAAACAATTTGTCAGCGTTCATTTGATACCAAATTACTGCCATATCTCTATACTTCAAAAAAATTGTTAAAAAAATAAACGACACAGTGAAAAATGTGACTCCACCCCCCTTTGGACGTTCGACGTTCAAAACGCATGCCTTATATTGAGTTTAATAATTTATTTGATTTACACTTGGGTTTCCCCTTAGCCCATCGATGGGGACAAAAAAACAACGCATAAAGGACATGGTCCCATAGCTACAATGCTCAAGCACGTGTTGTGCACAGTGCCGAGTTCTTCGCGTAACAGGCAACTGGCAACGCCTTATGTGATTGATCATCACGGCTCTTTTTTGACAGTCCCCATAGCGTTTGTACATCTATATTTGGCATTGAAGGGGGCGTGGAAAAACTGCTTTTCGCTCTTATGTAGCGTGCGGAGTGCAAAAATGGTCAATGTAAAGGTTTTTCCCCAAGGAATCAAGCTTTCAATGATGTATTGTTCGATGTTTGCAAACACGCTAAGGACATACCCGTAATTCGAGGTAAACTTTAAAAAAAAACAATAAAAAAAATACTTCCGCATTATAAAAAAAAAAGGTTAAACTAATTAAGGAAATGTGTTCAAGGTGATACTAAATAAAGAAAAAATAATATTTTCGGAAAGATTTAGTATTCTGCCACAGGATACGAATTCGGCAATGTTAACGGTATAAACCGCATGTTAAAGGTGCGAATTTAGTGTGGCAGAATACTAAATTATACCATATTGTCAAAACAATGACAACATACAGCGCGAAAAATCATTAAAGGAGGCTATCAACACCCAAAAAGTGGACCAAAATCGATGCCGTGTATGAAAACTAGGTCATCATCATTCGTCCTCAAGAAAATAACATTTTTTACTTCCCACCAACAGGCACTTTTGTTGGGGAGTTAATGATATTAAAAACCATGTCTTCTGAGTTTGATTCATCACCAAATTTGTAGCAAAAAAAAAAACAATGGTTTGTTATAAATCCTGTTATTTCAAAATGTACATTTTTCCATTCAATGACTGCAAACGAATTTCCACGTATGACGGGCATTCGAAGTGACACTGGACACCCTAACAGAAGTTTAAAATAATTATGCTCATCACCATCGCTGCCATCATCATCATCCACCATCAACCGCCATCACCGACCATGTATCATATCTATTCCAACATGACTCTTCTAACATGTGTCTAATAAGAGTCACAAATTTTGCCAAAGACATCGATGTATGTGAAATTGGCTTCAAACATTTTTTTATTGTTATTATCCCAAATTTGTTCAGCGGTTCGCGAAGCTTACCTGTAATGTCCCCTTTAGTGTTTATTTTATGTGGTAAACCATCGTAAAAACGCTGAAAATGACGATAAACCAGGGGGGGGGTGGACATGCCAACCTAACAAACAGCAATTCAAAACTTCCGGGTGCTAGTCTGTTTCAAGAACTTAACGTTAGGAGTGCGCCTTACTGCCATATCGAACGGTTACATCACAGACTTTACTAAAGACTAGGCCAGGCCTGGTCACGAATATTTAAATCTAATGACCTTATTGAAATAACACTATTTTTGCAGCGGGGTTAATCCACTAACACCGACGGATTTTGAAGTCAATATTTTTTTCTTAATTTATCATGATATTACTAAATCTTTTGGACCAGGTTTAAGAGATAAAGATTTTTTTTTATGTCACTGGACCGAGACTGCCATATAATGCACGTAGCATTCCCAAATTACCGTTGGAAAGCCCCAATGCCCAAATCGAGCAAATATCGTGTCCTACCCCCCCTGCGAGAAACTGTTCTAACGTCCTCCAGCACTCCATTTAACAGAAAGGTCATTGGAGGTCACGGAGGTCAACGTTTTCAGTGGCAATTGGTAGCATCATCATCAATTTAGTCATTTATACATTTGAATGTTTCTTAGTTTCGTTTTCAAATGAATTAGTGCGAAGTTTATATGTGTGTTTTGTTTTGTGAATATTATTTTTTCTTGATTTCTATGTGTATTGGGGGATGATTGATTTTAAATTATATCGGAAAAATACTTTTGCAACCAATAATGCCTCTACCAGTTACTTGCTATGTTTGGCCGACTACCCGCTGATATTAATAGCATAGGCGCTCTTAACTGGCGTTTATAAATAGGCCGTGCACTTGCTTCAAACTCTTAAAAGGATCCATGATTATATTTATATAGGCTTAATCGTGAGTTTTGTAGTAAGGTTACGCTTGGATTGTTTTGCAGACGGTATAGTCCCATCGATTGAGAGTCTCAGATAAAGTTACAAATAAACTACACTGTCCAATGTGCCTAACCAAAACTGTAAATACATTGTTGACATCATGGAGAAAAGATTCATGTTTAACTCTTTTCCTTGCAAACACTTTACATCTGAAATGTTCATTTCCAAGGACATTTCTTATATTTGTCGAAGTTTCTACTATTTAATCCGTATTTATAAGTATGGCCTAGGCTTAATGCAAAACACTATTACTCAAACAGAGATGTTGTGTGTATTTTTTCTAACCACTACATGTATTTGGCTAAAGAGTATAATTTGTCTTCCGTGGCCAGGTATATTCCAAATGTGAAGAAGTAGTGACTTTATATGTTCAGTTTGATACCCAATGAAAATGAAGACATTTTAATTGGAGGCCTCCTAGACCTATATGTGTTTATTTAATGTGTTTGTTTGTTGGTTACTTTGGAGGTTACGTTCCTTTGGTTGTTTGTTTGCTCAGTTAGTTGGATTGCTGTTGTTCCTTTTTTTTTGATTTTTTTATGTTTTTTGGTTTTTGTTTTTTTTGTGTGTGTATGGTTTGTTTTGATTGTTTCAAGTCCTACTTTTCAAAATATCCCCTTTTAACACTGTCCTTTGTAGAATGCAGAAAATTTGTTGTTTGGAGATTGGCCGGATTTGCTACAGTGAATGCAATTGGCCGGCCCATCCCTATGGTTGGATTATTGGCCGCTTAGTCATCTGTAGCAATCAGGCGATAGCTATTAAGTATTGCAAACTATTATCCATTTCTCTTCCTCGAGTCAGGTTCGTCACTTCGCTCATGTCAGATGTTTTTGGGTTTGCTATTTGCCCCGCCTATCTACGCGCGCGGGTGTAGGCCTATGCTAGCGCTTTGAATAAACGCCCGCGATTGCCAATGTTGCGGCCATCCCTTGCGATACACACTGACGGCACTGACTCTAGGAAAATTAACGTATTTGGTTTCGTGCTGCATTCGAGGGGGTGACATGGTCATGTAGGTGGATGTATGGCCCCTACCAACGCGAGATGTACCATTTCCGGAATATTGTCATTTCATATCATTTAAAGGGCAGCTATTGGTTGTTCTGTTTATCTTTTTGTTTACGTTGTTATTTGTTGTTCTAACCCAAACGTTTACCATTTGGTAAAAATCCTTGATAACGTATATACAAGTTTTTGATTGGTCCGTCAAGATTTTGGGGTTGATTAGGGGTTGATCTGTGAAACCAATTTGGGTGCTTTGATTGGGTCGGTCATGGGTGTTCATAACCACATACGACCTCGTGCTCGTTTGTTATGCATACCAAACAAACAAACAGAAATCCCTTCACAGTGGATTGATTCGTCACTCCAGCGTTTTAGAATAAGAAAATATTCCTTAACAACATAAAAAATGCAGAATTTTTCGTCAAGATTTCGCTTTTTACGTATCCAACCATGGCAACGTCTGAAATTTGGATTTCTTGGCCGCCCTCCCCGGCTTTTCACATATTACTCAGGTATTTCAGGGACCCGGAGTCCCGGGTCTGTGAAGCTTGACTTTCATCCTACCCTCGAAAAAATTGTACAATCTCTTGACCCGCAGCTTTTTGAACATATCCTCTTAAGTGTCAGCCGTAGTCGGCGTTCCTTTACCAATAAGTGTCAGCCGAAGTCGGCTTTCCTTTCCCAATATTCTAAATTCCTGTTGTCCCAAGTCGTTTTGACTCGCGGCTCTTTGCACTTCATCTATGATATCTCAATAGTCAGCGAGTATTTCCGTCGTCGCAATTCATAAGTGATCCATCACATTATTAACCTGACCAAGAATATAGGTGATCGCAATTAAATCTAATGTTTATCTGCTTGACTGCCAGTACGTCTCAAAAATAACGTCAATTACGAGATTTGAATCGTACCTTTGTTTCCGTCATAGAACTACATTAGGGCTCGATCGCCTTTCCAGACTGAACAATCAAGTGTGAAGATGCTGTTTATTTATACTCATTGCATTACATTTTAAGAGGCACTAGTACTGAGAATACCTACAAAACATCCCAAAAACAGATGACCGATCTTACTATTGAATTGAATTCTATTGTTGGTCTGCTTGAGCGCGCAAGTGGCTTTAGGCAACCAGGCAAGAAGCGTCAATCACGCCACATATAGCGCTTTAGCCATGCCAGTTCAGTACACATGTTCATCTTTTATCACTGATAATTATGATATCTATGAATATTCAACGTAATTGGAAGACAGTGACTTTCAAGCATTCTCTGAGCATGCTCATATTAGTAGCCCCGCCATGCATGACTCTCTCCTCAGTGCATGCATGGGTAGGGTCCAGGCAGGTGGTCCAGGCATCAATTCACGCTACATCATCCATTAACATTTTTTTTTTAAGATTTTTATTTTTTTTATTTTTTTTATTTTTTGTATTTTTGTTCCTACATAAGTAGTTATAATGGAATTGTACGTAATGGAATTGGAAGTTTTCTTTGACAAAACAAGTACTAGTTTTGTCTTCTAAATTGGTTGACGGTTTATACGGCTGACATGGGGAGGGGATTTTTCTACAAGAAAGTTTTGTCCCATAGTGGGGTTGGTTTGTCTATAAGGGATGCAGCCGAGACACACACATGCCTTCATTTACCATTAAAGGGTCATTCCTTCGTTTTCCAATTAAAGGTCATTCCTTCATTTTCCAATTAAAGGGTCATTCCTTCATTTTCCAATTAAAGGGTCATCCTTCATTACCAATTAAAGGTCATTCCTTCATTACCAATTAAAGGGTCATTCCTTCATTTTCCAATTAAAGGGTCATTCCTTCATTTTCCAATTAAAGGGTCATTCCTTCATTTTCCCAATTAAAGGGCATTCTTTCATTTTCCAATTAAAGGGTCATTCCTTCATTTTCCATTAACGGGTCATTCCTTAATTTTCCAATTAAAGGGTCCTTCCTTAATTTTCCAATTAAAGGGTCATTCCTTAATTTTCCAATTAAAGAGTCACTCCTTTATTTACCCATTAAAGAGTCTTCCTTAATTTTCCAACAAAGGGTCATTCCTTCATTTTCCAATTAAGGGTCCATTCCTTCCATTTACCATTAAAAGGGTCATTCCTTCATTTTCCCAATTAAAGGTCATTCCTTCATTTACCATTAAGGGTCTTCTTTCAATTTTACAAATTACGGGTCATTCCTTCATTTCACAAGTAGGTCCTTCCCCTTCGTTTTCCAATTAAAGGTCTATCCTCATTTTCCCAATTAAAGGGTCATTCCTTCATTGCCAATTAAAGGGTCAATCCTTCATTTGCCAATTAAAGGGTCATTCATTCATTTACTAATCACCAATTAAAGGGTCATTCCTTATTTTTACCAATAAAGGGGCATTTTTCAATTTCCAATTAAAGTGTCATCATCCATCTTGTACGAATTAAAGGGCCCAATTGAATATTTACAAATCAAGGGAATCTCACTCATTACCCAATTGAAATTTACCCACAAAAGAGTAAAGCCTGGCCGTAAGGCACAGGCGTTGGCTCTTTGTAAAGCCTGGCCGTTAAAAAAACAACGGTACAAAATTTTGACACTTCAATTTTCACAATAAATACAATTTTGACCCTTTTTTTCATTTTGACTCTTGACAACTTGACCGTCAATGGTCTTTGACTCTTGGGAAACCAGTTCTTCTAAAAACTGTCCTCGATGGCTATATAGAAATTGACATCGTGCAACAAGAGATTTCACAAATGCAAGGTGTCCCTTAAAAACAAATGAAAGTACTGATTTTGCTGGCCTATGTGAAGCTTTTCAGCAAAAACCTCCCCATCAAGATTAAGGTCTTATAAATGTTTTCTTTGTACAAATTGTGAAATTTCTCTTCTAATTTCATATAGGAGCAAATATGAAATTCAGCCTGTTTTTATATTGAAATATTACAAAATCATGAATTTAATAAAAAATTTTTCTCTTTTAAGACATTTCTGTAGCCAAATACAAGGTAGAAATCTATTGATGTCTAATCTATATGAAACTACTATTATGACACAATATTTGGGTGCCTCAAAAATCTGCTGTATCATTTATATAATATTTTTATTATAAATTACGAATGGTTTATGGTCTACCTGAATAGACAAAGTTGATAAAGAGAAATGAAAAATATTGTTTTCTGCATATATTTATTGTTTTGAGAGGTCCAAAAATCTAATTTTATCTGATTTTTTTTGCATCATGGTATTGTAAATAACGCTTGGGGGTGGTTGTCACCACTGCAAATATTGCATTTTCTTCGCGTCTAATTTCATCTATAATCTGTCTTAAACTGTGTTTCTATAAACAAAGGGCATCGGTAAGAAGCCATTTGTGGACTAGAAACCCTGATTCGTATTTGAAAATTGGCATTTCAATTTTCAACAACTGAGATACTATGGATCAAACGGCAAAAAAAAACAACACAGCATACGTTAGCGTCGAGTCAGGGCCCGAGTCAGGGGTGCAAAATGAATGTCCTTTCGATTTTCGTATCAGGAGGTATTGTTTGCGTATTCACGCATGCGACGACGCCTTACACATCAGGTCAGTGAGCGCGTGTTAGCTAGAGTACGCGAATTACCGTGCGGTCTGCCATGCCTCTGGCTCAGTGGCCTCATTCATACGGGGTAGCGAGGCGCACCGAGTAATTCCCGTGTCATAGCAACGATCGCGGCGTAGCCACTATCTTCACAGTTTGGAAGGGGTACTAGCATACAAGGTAAACACACAACTCCAACTAGTTAAAAGAAAAAATAATGTAGTTTAAATTTTTAAAAATCTCCGAAATTTTCTAACATCGTCTAAAATCATATAAAAACATCACTGTACTAAATTTATAAAATAAGAATTTAATAATATTTTACAAGTATTTTCTTTTACTCTTCTTAGACTCTAAGAAGACTTTTTTCGCTCGCCTCTAATATGCCTCGATTGTTCGCCATCGAGGCAAAAATTGAGTGAAATTACTATTACTAATAAACAGAACGGATGGTTTTGATGTGTTCACCCAGGAGGGGAAGGTCGGCTTTATTACATCCTCGGAGAATAGCAAGCACTTTATAAATCCCAGTAAACATGTATAAAGATTCTATGATGTTAAAAGCTCATGATATGGTCATTTTTAAATAATCCGTAAAATTCAGTAGGGTTTGCTGACGTGAAATGGAATTTTCCTAAACGTAGTGAGGCCTTCGTTCGTGTAAACGTTTAAACGGATACACGTCACAGCACTACAAGATCCCGACATACCATCATCATATTTGCGTTACAGTGAGCTAAGCTCGTGGGGAACAGTAAGTAAACAAACAGTAAAAATTATAGTCCAGAGGATCAGCAAAAACTCGTGCACTTTGTGATAGAAATATGACAGTTGGCACACACTTAATATGGACTATAATTAACTATTTCAAGACGGACCCCAGCTGGATTTGACCTTTGGCGGCCATTATGGCCATTTTTCAAAATGGCCGCCATTTTGTAGTTGCAATGCCTCCTATCGCGGTTAATAATACTGACACGAGCTTGATCTTTGTGTCTATACCGTTTTCAGGGGAGGAATCTAAATATGACGTTACTTTCAAAGATCTCGTGTCCTTCATTTTGTTTTCCAAGTGGCGTCAATGTACACTAAAACTGATACTTTTTGTTATAGCTTTACACAAAATAATGAATTAATTGATTTTGGTGTATATTATGTTTTTTCAGGGTCAAGAATACAATATAATATTAAATTTTAATTCATGGCTACAGCGTCCTTATAATTCCTATATTTCCTGTATTTTTTACCCTCTCTATAATCCCTAGACATTTCCACAATCCCTATAATTCCCTATAATTTTTTTTCTCCACAGAAATTAAGATTGATGTTTTGACTGATTTTCACAGAATTGATCAAACTACTACCTTTCAGGGTCCATGTTCATTACAGGGTGCTCTAAAACAATACTACAAAATTGGGTATCTCCATCTTAATTAGCATGTGTATAGGTAAAGAGTCCACTTTCATCAAGCCCTTTGTCATTTTTAGGACTTTCTGGATTTTGGGAGTGACTTTGTTTGAGGCAAATCTTTTTAAGAGTAACCCAATCTGCAAAATTTCTTTTGTCATAAATCAATACCTGCTTTTAATACTCTTACAATACAGTAGTCAGAGTTAGTAAACTCGGACTACACATCAACAAATGAAGCAAATTTGACTCCACCGGGATGGGGGTTACTCAGATTTCGTTTGATTGAGAGTGTGCGGCTGAGGCCTTAAAACCCTTAACCATTTATAAGGGTCATTTTTGGTAAAAAAGATAATAATTTCTGAGGATTTTGCTTACAATCTGTATCTTTTTTCAAGACATTTTTGGGGCTTGGGTACAATCCCCAGAAGATCTTGGTTTTTTAACCATGTTTTGAGGGAAATGACAACTTGTGCACCACATTGCCACATTAGCTAACGCAAAATGTATAAATTGGTATGAGATTCAGATCTGTAGGTCAAAGCAAAGGTGAAGGTAACATCTATGAAATTGTATTGTGTTTTCCACTCTTCTTAATCACCTTCATTGCTATATAAAATATCTCTCTCTCAACCCACTGATTGGCAAACAAGCTCACATCCTGCTTACTCTACACATTGACCGATTAACTTATGTACTTTGTGAAAAGAATCACTGACTCAAGATTCGCCAGGTGGGAACACAGATTGATTTCTAAAGATCCCTATGTGACCTTTGACCTAATTGGTTAAAACTAAAAAATTCAGCATTCAGTGCCAAAAAATTGCAGGTCATTTCAAGGTCATGTGGGGTCATCCAAGGTCAAATCACTAAGTAGGTGGTAGGATGATGAAACTTGGTGGTGTGGTCAGCATTCAGTGCCAAAAAAATTGCAGGTCATTTCAAGGTCATGTGGGGTCATCCAAGGTCAAATCACTAAGTAGGTGGTAGGATGATGAAACTTGGTGGGTGTGGTCAGCATTCAGTGCCAAAAAAATTGCAGGTCATTTCAAGGTCATGTGGGGTCATCCAAGGTCAAATCACTAAGTAGGTGGTAGGATGATGAAACTTGGTGGGTGTGGTCAACATTCAGTGCCAGAAATTTTGATGGTGTTTTCAAGGTCTGCGGGGTCATTCAAGGTCAAATGGGATAAAATTGCTATAACCCGTGTCAAATGTGGTAGGATGATGAAACTTGGTGGGTGTGGTCAGCATTCACTGCCAAAAAAAATTGAAGGTCATTTCAAGGTCATGTGGGGTCATCCAAGGTCAAATCACTAAGTAGGTGGTAGGATGATGAAACTTGGTGGGTGTGGTCAGCATTCAGTGCCAAAAAAATTGCAGGTCATTTCAAGGTCAAGTAGGCGTCATCTAAGGTCAAATACTACAAATAGTTAAATAGTTGTATGGTCAGTGTAGTCAACCCAATTGATACCATCAAATTGCAAACTGCTATGGCAGCAGTCTCAGTGGTTTGAGAACAACTTATTTCCATCAGAATTCTCCCTGTGATCTTAAAATTATATTCCCTCCATTTACTATTGCGACGGGCGGGGGGGACCTTTGTGGTTCGAGAACCGCCTTGTTCCAATATGGCCGCCAATTTAAACCCAAATATCGTTGTTAAAAATAATCATACTGAATTGATTTTTGTGTCCATACCGATGTTTTCAAGGCCAACTAAACCAATTATGACAACAATATTAAAAGGGTAGTTCATGATCCACTTACCTAAAAATTAGATTTTTACATCATTTCAACCGTTAGCTTAAGTATAATATTTATCTTAAATTTTAATCAAGCGCGATATATGCCATTGCCTACGTACTCAGGGCGCCGTGGTGGACCTCCCAAAGCTCTTACAACACGAGTAAATGCAGAACGGTAAATAAATCGATTTTAGATGTAAGAGGAATCTGAGAGGACGGGTATGGATCGGCAGCCAAATTCACGTACAAACGTGACACTACCTCTACAATAAATCGAAACCAGTTACAACAACCCTACGTCATAATACACGAGCATTAGGCGAGGGGGTCATTATTTACGCCAGGGGAGAATGGAGGATTTGAGGGGGAACCCGAATTTTTTGTAAGAGAGGGGAAACGTTTAAATTTTCATCAACGAGAGAGAGGGAAGAAAGACACGTGTAAATGCGGAAATCCGCCTGATCATCAAGAGGGGAGTGTGAAACTTTTTGAACGGAGCAGAGGGGGGAACGCAAATTTTTGCCCCCCCCCCCCCCCTGAATAAAGTTGAAATTCTCCATTCCCCACCCCCGGCATAAATAATGATCGCTCCCTTAGTAAAGTAAAAGTGTACTTAGTTTTTTTTCAATAGCCTATACGGTCAAACACCAAACAGAAATTGTAATATTAAAAAGACTTTTCCGATTCCATCTCAACAGTCTGTCCAGCCTACTGATCGAGTGATTGCTAGAAATGAGCCATCATTCACTCTCCACTCTAGTCTCAATTATATTATTGCACAAAATTACATTGAAATCTGCACGTCCCTGGTTTTGATGCTACATGAGCAGGAAGGGTGTTGCATAAGCCTACGAGAATGGAGAAATGATCTCTGTGGGAGGCCAAGTTGGACCTTGGGATTTTCACAGCAAGGTCATAGATCTGACTGAGCCTTAAGGCGAGGGTCAACTGAGAGCAGTAGGGTGGTTCACATTAAATTTGAGTCTCTCCCTAGATTATTTGTTCTACACAGAATTGTTCCTCTTGTCAAACTATTGAAAAACTGTTTGATCATCCGAAAACGGACATTCCGTTACCAAGTTATAGCCTTCTAAAGATTTACGAAACAGCGTTTTTACCCCTTTTGACGTATTTTGCTGAAATGATGATTTTTTAGCGTAGTTAAGGATATCAATTTGAGAATATACTTTTGGTGTTTGTGATTCATTTTAATTTGTTAATTTGAATGCGTCTTCATGCAAAAAGTTAAATAGAATAGTCTTGGTTTTTATACCTTTTATATTACAACACTTTCAAAATGGCCGAATTACCAAAATGCACTTTCGCAGGCCTGGAATTCAATAATTTTGGCACAATTGGGCATATTTAGCAGAATTAAGTTTGTGGAAAGAGGTTAGAACAACTAGGTTTTTTTTGTGTTGGTTTATCTATTTTATCATCATGTAAATAAGAAAAATGCTAATTTTTGAAATTTCCTACTTTTAGGACCCTTAAAAAATGGCCAAAATCACCAAAATGCACTTTCGCAGGCCTGCAATTTGATAATTTTGGCACAATTGGGCATATTTTAGGCAGATGATAAGTTTATGAAAAAAGATTAGAGCCCCTTGGGTTTTTTTTTGTGTTGCTTTTATGCTAGTTTAATGCATTATAAATAAAGAAAAATGTCCTAATATGCTGAAATTTCTTCTTTAGTGACACTTAAAAATGGACGAAATCACCAAAAAAGATCTTTGTGAAACATGCTTCGAACCATTTAATTTGAATTTCCATGATTTAAGTAGAAGTGTGTCAAATATGCCTTCTTGTCTACTTTAGACCCTTTTTTAATGAGTTGAAATTATCGAAATCATGGTACTTTGGCAGGGCGTATGCCGACAAGTAATGATTTTCAACTAATTCCTGGATTGAACAGGTGAAAAAAAATAAGACTTTAGAAATATTTATTTTGGGTTATTGGCCTAATGCCAAAGTAACATGTATAAACCATTTTAATGCAGAGTCAATAATTTTCTATTTTCTTTTTTGTTAATTCATGTTACTTGATAAGGACTAAGCCTAAGGGAAAAGTAAATATATTAGTCAAGGGGGAAAATGAAATTGGAAAGGCAAAGGAAAAAGGGCGAGGTAAAAAAAGGCAAAAGGAAAAGCATGAAGGAAAAGAAAAGAGAGAAAAGGGCCTCAAAGGCAAAGGATAAAAAAAACAGCAAAAAGGAAATAAGGCCAACTTCAGGGAAGAGACAAAGGAAACCCCAAGGTAAGAGGGCAAAGGGACAGGCACAGGGACAAGGCATGGAACAGCCAACTGGATCTGGAAAAGGCAAATGAATAAAAGGGAAAAGAGAAAAAGAACACATGGAAATACATTGCATGGAACTACCTGGCATTGAAAGCAAAGGGGAAAATATGGCAAGAAAAAAATGCAACAGCAAGCCAAAGGGAAAGGGGCAAGGTACAAAAGATAAAAATATGGCAAGGAAAGCCCATGGAAAAGGGCTAATGTAAAAGGAGGGAAATGGAAAGATGGCAGCAAAGGCAAAGGAAAAAGAGAAAAAGTGAAGGCAAAAAGAAGATAAGGAAAATAAAAAGAAAGGGAGGACAAGGGCAAGTAAAAAAGTGGGCACAAGGAAAAGGCAAAAGAATAAAAGGGAAAAAGCAAAAAGCAAAGAAAAGGCGGAAAAGACCGGGTGAAAAAAACGGAAAATGGAAAAAGGCAACTTTAATTTTGGCCTTGGATTTTTTTTATAAGGTGCCAGAGAGTCTGCCATGCCTGAGGGGATAGGAAATTTTATACCTCCGAAAATTAAAAAAAAAAAAAAACACACACATAAACCCACAAACACAATATCCTTAAAGACTCATGAAGTAAATTCACCACAACCCCATTCCCCACCCCGCCCCCCCCCCATCACCCCCCCTCCCCTTTAAACTCGATTTTTGAAAATCAACCAAAGCCCAAACTTGCACCTCCAGCCCATTAACCCACTGATTTACTGCATTAATAATTCTCTCTTTTAGTAGTTTTTTATCAATCTCGCTATCATCAGTGTAAAAATTTCAGTTAATTATTATTATTAACAATATTCTATTCCATATTTTTTAAAAGAATCCCATAATGTCACTTAAAATGTTCAGATTTTTAGACGTTTTGAGCCCACAACCCTTTAAATGAATGGAAGAGTCCCATTGTGTACACAGTCAGTTTCAAACATACTCATCCATAATGGATGATCCATTTATTTACAGGCAGATACAGCCGTCGCTGCACAAGAGGGGCTTCACATTTCATGTGTGACAGCAATATAATCAAACAATACAACAATTTACTGTATTTAGATCCCAAAATTTTCATAGTTACTTGATGTTTTCCTTTCCAGAATTCTTGGATTATCAGACGGCCAGGGTTGGGCATTGGTAGTGAATTTATATCTGAGAGGACAACGTCAAAATCTCCCGCGGCAGATAGGAAACGCAGAAGCCACGTTCTTTTCCTCAATGGTGTTCCCCATTCCCAGCGCGCATGGCCCGTGACCTTGAAATAGGCGTTTTTGATATTTAATAATTATTTCTTTGCCGTGCAAAAATAATGAAGGTACTCATTTTGTTAATTCATGCTTCCAAAATAAAATTGAGTGGGCAAGGCAATTTTTGCGACAATTTTAAAAGGGCACCAAGGGCAGTACATTTTAAGAATAGCATTTTGTTTAGGGCACCAAGGCAAATGGTAGGGGCCCCCTACGGCAAAATTGCCTTAGTGCCTTAGGTTATTTTGGGAGCCTGGTTAATGAAAATGTGATCTTTTCAAAAATCGATATTTCAATTATTTGTTAGAGATCGTAAATATAGAATAAATTCCGCCAAAATTTTGTTTTGATTGTAACTCAAAACATTAGTCGTACAAGACGCAATATACCTCAATGTCACCGGGAGGTCCCTTTTCTTGCATTTTGTTAAGGTCATGAAATCTGACAGACCCATCCATATAAACTATGTTGTTTTGAATAGGGCGATTGAGTGTAGCATTCACTGCAGGGAAAATCTCGGCAGCACAACCTCCCAGCGTTACGCTAGCGCTACTGCGGTGCGATTAACTTGCCGTTTTTTCGACGCTTATGACTAGAGAATAAAACATTGTAAGCTTTAAAAATTTGATCCACATGTAAAATAAACATGAATTGTTATACCGACAAATTTCAGGATTATTTTGTTGAAGGATTATATGGATTTTACTTTGTTAGAAATGATACATTTTCAACAAAAGGTTTCACTACGCACACACAGCATAGCCGACGCGTGTATGGTGTACACAGTTAAAGCACGCATAGTGACCACCCTAATAGCAGCTCAGGTAGTAGCTGGCTGGGGAGATCTGGTGGTTGCTTATAAAACATGCGGCGGAAAAGTGCGACAATTCCAACTGCCCTGCGATGACCCAATGGTTGATTGTGGTAAGAGGTGAGCTCACTCTCAGGAATGCCGATGATGGAAATGGCACGTCTCTGGATTGCATCAAGCTTGGATAGTGTAGTGGGTGTTGCTCCACACCATGCTGAGCTTGCATATTCCATAACAGCCCTTTGAGTTGTCTCAAGATAGGGTGCAGCTCGACGGAGCAATCCTAGTCGCTGACTGGCAGTTTTAACCATTTTGGTAAACACATTGTATACATTACTAATAAGATCGAAAGTCTGGTGGCCAAGCATTCGATTTTCAGTCTTTTCACAGACTCCATTTTCAGCTTGCCGTAGTTCATATTAACATACATTATTGTAGTTACTCACTCTGAAAAGGCAGAGAAATTGAAACCATTCCACTAGCACAAGATGCACTAACTTAGCAACTGTTTTGAGATTGAGAATGTTGCGTGGCAGGTCATGTATGGGATCAAGCAATTATCAAAGCACCAGAGTTGCCAGACTTTCGAACGTCCAATGTACAGTGCGAGATGTAATGGATGACTCTTTAAAATGGACGACTCTTCCACCAACTAGTGTAGCAAGTAGTGTATCATGCAATCATCAGTTGTAGATGTATCAAGGGAAGGAGGACAGTGTAAGAAGATAAACACGATATAGTACAACGCTGGGGGTGGGGTGGTAGGTCATGCCGACTTAACAGCAACAGTGAATTCAAATCAGCATCAACATCCGGCGTAACCCGAGTGCTAGTCTTTATCAAAGACTTAACGGTACACGGTAGGAGGGCGCTCTTACACACATCGGACAAAGACTTGACTAAAGGCTATAGTTGGTCATAAATATTTAAATTTTAAATGACCGTTATTGGAAATTACACTGTTTTTTGTAGCGAGGGTAATCCACTAACCTCGACGGATTTTGACGTCAGTATTTTTTTCGTAAGTTATCATGACATTATTAAGATCTTTTGAACGAAGGTTTAAGAGGTGATTTTGTAATGTCACTGGGACCGAGGCTGCCGTAGAAAATACACGTAAGAATTCCCTAAATTACCGTTTGGAAATCCCAGATGCCCAAATCGAGCAGATCGTGTCCGACCCTCCCACCCCCAGCACTGCAAGTGTGATGGATCTGAATGAAACTTGACCTTTCTGTGATATTTAACTGAGGTATTTTGTATCGCAATATCATGTTTAGACAAAATTCAATATTTAGTGATATGTTTAGTATGTGTACACCTCAAACAAGTCTTGTAATAAAATCAATTAAAATAGCAACCATCAGGAGGTACCACTTTCAAAATTATATCATGAACCAGACTTGCAGTGTGTGTCAGTTTAACATCTGTATAACATTGTTATTTGATCGGCTTTAGATCCGTGTTGCAATACAATAATAGTTGACGTCACCGTAGTTCACACTTTATTTGAAAATGGCGGCTTCCAGGAGTAGACTTTTTTCATTTAATTTACTATACAGGGGTCTTGATAAATATATAGTGCGATTATCTAACAAAGAGCTTAACAACATCTCAAAAGTTAATAGACTGACTATTCCTTTAAGTAAATGGTCGATTTTAACTCAAAATGGCGGCCATATTGAAAAACACAAGGAATGACACAAGATATTTCAAAATCTATGTCATATTTGGATTTCTTGATCCTAAAAACATAAGTATACACACACAAAAATGTAGTCAATATCATTTTGAGCCAAGTGTATAAAGAAAAATGTCAATTTTAGTGCAAATTGGCGGCCATATTGGAAAATAAAATACATGAGACAATACGTTAAAAAATATATCATATTTGAATACCTTGGCAATCAAAACATGGGTATAGACACAAAAATCAATGTTATTAACCGAAATATGAGACACTGGAAATGTGAATGGCAGCCATTTTGAAAAAATGGTCACCAAGGCCGCCACAGGTCAAATCCAGCTGGGGTCCCGTTTTGAAATAATTGGTTGTGGTCCATATTAAGCGTTTTACCAAATGCTATACTTCTATCACAAAGTGCACGATTTTGCTCCAGAGGGACTATTAGGAGCACAATTGAACAAGATAAGTTGTCAATTTCACGTACAGTGGAAGTCAATACAAGTGTCTGGTACCTTCATACTTGTTGAACCAGTATAAGGTACCTATTGGGACTAGAGTACCACACACGTCGACCATCATTTGTTTCCGTGAACTTAGTGTCAATGAGGCATCACGGCAAACGAGTAGAACCAAAACTTATTGAGGATTGTTTTCAGTTATGTTTTATAAGTTAATGATGATAAATGTACTACCAGGTTGTTGTCCTTTACAAATAATTCTTTGCATCCGCTTTTTCAAAGACGCAATAGGCAAGCAAGCATAAGGGAAGGGTCATTATTTACGCCGGGGGGGAATGGATTTGAGGGGGAACCTGAAAAATTTTGTAAGAGGGGGGAACGTGAAATTTTTCATCAGACGCGAGAGGGTGGAACATGAGCTTTTAAATGTGAAAATCAGCATGATCAAGGGGGAACGTGAATTTTTTGAACGGAAGTGAGGGGGGAACGCGAACATTTTTGCCGAAAAAAAAGTTAAAAGCCTCCGTTCCCCCCACCCGGCATAAATAATTATCGTTCCCTAAGGTTCATTTTCATGCGTCTGTAATTGGATGTATGGTGTCATAGACGCGCGGCCCCACCTGAACGCGAACCCTGCTACTGGACATGCAGATTTCATTTTTTGCATGAGTGTCACTGTCTTCTAAACATCATTATACTCTCTGCCAGAATTGTTCAGAGTTATTTACCGTGCGCCGAGCGTGACGTGCGTCAACACGGAAGTAAATTACGATTGGCTTGTTTGAGTAGGTTGGCCTCCCCGTTGGTTAGTCGCACATGAGGCTACCCATAGTCTCCGCCTCTTTTATGCAAATATTGCGGCGCGCGCGTTGCCGACCTCTGAAGGATTCTGACAGCCACTGTACACTGATGTAGGACTAGCTACGGACAAAAAATAGTGCTAACTATCAATCAGGGCACATGATGCACCCTATTGGACATGTTTGTGCAGGGCTAGAATTTCGGCGAGAATCCGAGAATCGATTCTCGCAAAGATTCTCACATTGATTTGCAGGAATCAATGTTGATTCTCGTAATCTTTAGAATTTAACACAGTAGCGAATTGGATGATTCCCGCCAAAATCATTTGTGAGAATCAAGACTGATTCTCGTACTCTGGTACGAAATTCTACCCCTGTTGTGTGTTGGTTTGTGCTGCTCTGATGGGTTTAGGGGTGAAAAACACATGTAAACATCCACCCACATATACAGAGATGTAACTTTTCTGGAAATTTCCAGATTTTTGGCCATAATTAAAAATAATTTCGGAAATATGTAAAAAAAAATCGATTTCTGAGATCAAATTGTTAATGATAAAGGTAAAACTGCATCAAAACCAAAGTTTTTAAGTACCAATTTATTTTAGAGAAGGGGTCTTGTACCCGAAAATCGCATAAGAAAATATGTTCCCTGGAGGTTCTCTGGATGCTACGCTAAAATTTGTCCTGCCCGTCGGTTCAAATTTGGGATTTTCAGGAAATGGGATGACTACTCTGTTATTCTTCATGTATAGTCCTAAATAAAAACAAATTCATTTGATCACATACTTTTATTTTGTCCAGAACTAGATGTCTCCAAGATGAAAGTAACTGAGCTACGAGCACAACTAAAGGACCGTGGCCTGGACACTAAGGGTGCAAAAGCAGTTTCTTGTCGAGAGGCTCCAGGAAGCCATCAATGCAGAGGTTCTAGAAGGAGAGGAAGAAGATGGAACTGACACTGGTGATGACATCTTGGAGGATGTGAAACCTGAAGAAACAAAAGATGAGGCAATGGAAGTTGAAGAACAGAAAGAGGGGGCTAAAGAGGAAGGTAAAACAGAAGAACCCAAGGAAGAGGTCAAGGAGGGGGCCAAGAAGGAAGAAACCAAGGAGGAGGAGAGCAAGAAAAGTGAAAAAGAAAGTACACCTGAAGCCAAAGATGATAAGGACAAGAAAACTGAGCAAGCAAAGGCCACAAAAGAGGACAAGAAGGAAGGTATGTGGTTTTTCAGTGGCCTCTATGTATCTGAAGTAGGGAGTGGTATCACTAATAGCTAATAAAATCTCAATTCCCATGGTACATACTCTAAAAAATGTGCTGTAACGGGTGAGAAAGTTCCTCATGGATGGAGCGTTCTGTCCCATCCATGAGGAATTTTCTCACCCATTTAACTTTCACAGTATTTTGAGGGAAAAAAAGGTCCACTCATGGAAGACTAACCCTGGTTTAAACCCAGAGTTAGAGTTAGTCTCCCTTTCAGAATACCAGCCAATGAATGACATTAAACTCTTCTCTCTTGACAGAAGTTGAAGTAGTAGAAGTGGCTAACCCTCCACCACCTGAGCTGCCCAAGTTTTGGAAGGCCGTCAAAGACAATCCTGGAGACTTCACTGGCTGGACTTATCTTCTCCAATATGTGGAACAAAAGGTACAGTTACATGTATGTAGCTTAGAACTGGACAGCCGAGGGTTGATCAAAATTAGGGCCCGGGATTTTCCTACATTGCGCGGATTACCGCGGATCCCTTTTTTTCTCCATGAAAAGGCGTTTCAGACCCGTGAAAATGATCGCTAAGAATCGCCAAAGTTGCCGAGAACAAATTGTATTTAGTACTTGACCTCGCTCAACAATTGTGATCTAATTACCAGCTTGTAAGTGGAAGGATGGTGGGGACCGCATGCTGATCGCGGCGGCAGAGATTAGACGGTGATTGGCAGTTCGACAGGTCTAATCATTCATCCATGAGCGCACATACATTTAATAATCAGGACACTTAAGATGACTTCTATGCACCCATGCTTGTCCCGGGAATTCAAAGCTACTTGCACGGTCGTTAAGAAGTTTTAAGATTGAAAAGTAATGCGTGGTCGGGCTTTTTTTTTTTTTTTTTTTTCCGTTAGTAGATAAAAATTCTGACGTTTAATGAAATATCCCGGACGATCTATTTCCTGGACGATCTACGATTAATCCCTATTCATGTCGGCGAGCTTTATCAATAATCAATCCCCGTTACTCAGTGTAATTACTCTTCAGCGATAACTTTATTGCAACTTTGGACCGTGCTCACACGGATGTCGCTCACATATAAACACTAAATTCTTTCATGAAGTTCCAACTGTAAGTTCTGTTTTTTGCGGGCGTCAATATGGCGTACCAAGAGGTTAAAAATTATCGATTCGAGACAAGGCTTTCTTCATTAAAGATTTCGTGGTAGGAGGGCTGGGATTTCATTTTCTACGGAACTTAGTGAGCGCCTTTGAGGGCCCGCTTTGGGCTGCCTTGATAGTTTTCAAGACATCCCTATTCCTACACCGTCGCTTGCTTTGTTAACACGTGTTGTTACAAAAACAATCGCCGACAAAATGACGGAGTGTTTCGTTTTAGAACATTCCAGAAATCAAAAAGTGATGGTTCATTAAATCTGTCTTTATTGTTGCTTATCTCTTTAATGTTTTTTGTTTGATCAATAATTTTTATGCATGACGGGTTCTTTTAGCAAAAAACAAACTACTTACCAGACGTAGTAAATACTCTCGATACTTTGTGTTTCAAAATGTTTCCCGGTTCGCGGAGTATTTCATCAGTTCCGTATTTGGTAAAGAGGGCGGGGCTTATGCTGTAAATATTTTGTCGGACATGTCGATCACGATTGGTGGGCTGGGAAAAATGTAATATTAAAGGGATTAGCAGCGATTGCTAATCCGAAACACGAAAAAATCATCAAAAATTCTTATTTTTATAATTGTTACTGGCTGGTATCCGTACATAACCTGCAAGTGGTTGGCTTGAAATCTCATTAAAGGACACAGGTCAGTACTTTTTATCTGGTCTAATTTCTATGTGCGTATCAAAATTATGACTGAGTGAAAAAAAAAGCCTTTCCCAGTGAATACCCACATTTTTCAGCGAGATATTGTGCACCATGATCAATACAGTTTGACCTCAAACACAAATTATTACGATCTTTGTTTATTCTGTTATGGTGCTAAAAACACAAAACAGCTGCTTTAGTGCAGATTTTGAGACGCCACAATGTCTGTCTATTTGCGGGAGACGTGTGACAATTTTCCTCAAATAGTTATTTTTTCACTATTTGTGGTTTGTTTCTACATTACACCGTTATAGGAATGGTACACAACTTATTCCCCTTTGATTATAAGTTAACAACTGGATTTCTACATTGTTTTATTCTCTAGCATTATCGCTGCTAATCCCTTTAAGCTTTTGACCTCATTTGTGTTGTGCTTTATATGATTTGTGTTCATGCTTTGTTCTGTTTATAACCATTTGTAAACTTTGAATGATAAAAAATTATTGTTGATACAAAAATCCCCAGCAAACTGCACGTATGCGTAAGGCACCCTCTACAAGAAAAACATGCTAAAGATATTGATTAGGGTAAATACTATGGTCTTTTTGTACGTGATGCATATAATGCCCCCCTGAGGAAATACCTTGATTGCATTGTTTTGTTTATAAAACATTTGTAAACGTTAAAGGTGCTTATTCCGATTTTTGTCTACGTGTTTCTGGGTGTATGAGAGATGGACACTTGTACAAAAACTGACTATTATGTACAGTGGGAAACAGACTTGCTGTTTTTGATTGCTAGACGCGATAATGCATAGTGCAACGCCTTATTCACTACTTGCTCAATAATATTGCTGGTCAACCACTAAAAACGGTAGTTTTTTCCCGAGCCCTAATCAAACTGGTCCACAGCTCTTTGGTCCGGTGAAAAAAACGCTCATATTTTGTCTCAGAACTTTGCACAATGGATGAAGAAGCACCTCTTTTGAGGCAATGTTGTTATTAACAACAAAAATATCAATTTGTATAACCACATAAATTTTCTCTCAGTTGTTTTTGTCCAAAAAATAGTGTGCAAATGGCTCCATTATCCAAATGCACACAGCCTACTAGAAAAACTGGTTCTTTTTTGCCTAAAATGAATGCTTGAGATGAAATTCTATGGTTGGTTCTGGAAACTGTTGCATAAAACAAAAAAGTGCTACTTTTTTGTCCTCCGCATGCTGCACTGACATGAGATTTTTGGTCAGTACACTGACTGTGAATGTAAAGTCGTAAGTGGAATAGCTGCCATTGTCAGAAATTCCCATCAAACATATTAAGTATTGTGCCAAGTCTTCGGTCAGTGGCTCTTGCTTGAAATGGTTCTTCAGGCAATCGTGTCACCTGAAGAACTCATTTCTAGAGCTACTGACCTAAGGAAAGATTAAGTCATCCTAATACATCACACAGATGTATCACATGGCAGCTATTGCACTTAAGACATTCTTACACTCAATGACAAACTTTTTATTCCTATTCAGAATCACTTGGAATCTGTACGTGAGGCTTTCAATTCATTCTTTGAAAGATATCCATATTGCTACGGCTACTGGAAGAAGTTTGCAGACACCGAACGTCGTCATGGCAACATGGAGCAGGCAAAGGAGGTATGGTTACTCTTTCAAGTTAATTTTGAAAGAGTTTTCTAGAAAAGTATTCTCCACTGCACCTCATGCCCAGAATACAAATGCTTGACCTACATAAATGCATGTACTGAGAAAGTGACCTCATGTGTCATGAGGTACCCAAAGTGATGACTAGGATGAATGTGTCAAGATGCATACTGTAAAAGTGATAATTTTCGCGCGTGTAATTTTTCGCGTGTCTGTAATTTTTAACATTTTTGCTTGTTTTTAAATTCGCTTATTTCAGCTATCCTACATAGACCTACACACAAATAAACATTTTCGCGAGTTTTTAATTTCGCGCTAGCTCAGAAATGCGCGAAAAGCGCGAAAATTAATGTAGCGCGAAAATTTCCACTTTTACAGTATTCATGCACTGAGTTATGACTGGTTTTGACCAGTTATGACTACGCTAATAATCAAGTATATTTTGAAAGTGGACCGAGACACTTGTGCAACCTATAGTCCACTGTAATTAAGAGAAGGCAATGTGTGAATAAGTGGCCATTCTATGTCAACGTTTGAGATGTGCACCGCAGCACGTCGTGGACTTTTTTGCTGTAAGTGTGGTGGTAGACATTGATGAGATATGAAAATCCGAATGAAAATTTAGAGTTGTCCATAGTCCTTTGCTTTCTGGGTCAGCGTTCAAAAAGTGCTGCCCGTGTGGAAGAACATGTTGAGAGGGTAAACATAACAGAGTTATAACTTGGAGCCACCCACACTTTGAAAATCCCATACTAGGGGTAATAATGGTGTTAGAATTCAATTTAGGATCAAAAAGTTCATTCATAGCTTGTTTCCTTTTGGAGTTAATGAGTCCTAAATATGCAATCTTTCATTTGGGGGAAAGTTTGGGCTTTGGGTTTTAAAATTGGGCTTTTAGTGCATGTTCTCACTAAAGTTTCTTCAGCATATTTGAGGAATGTAGGTGAAGCCCAGTAAGATGAAACCCAGTAGAAAATGGTGCAGTAACTAATTAATTGAAAACTAAATTTGCTAGACAAATAATGACTCGTTTGTTCAATAGAATCGCATATGTGAACAAAAGAACTTCACATTTCATTCGGGTCTTGTGTGCAAGTTCTAATGTTGATTTACATACGATAAACTGAATCCTCGGTACAATGCCCAAGAAATTTTTGAAACAGATTTTTCCTACTTTGGTTGAATCCACATCCATGGAGATTATGTGTTATGCATGGGGGGGGGGGGGTGATATTTGGAGTCAGAATTTTGTACCTAAGCACTTTTTGGCCTCGGGGAAAAGTATTAGGTCATGCAGTTGTATCACTGGGAGTGAGTGTACTGGGCAAGAAGAAAAAAATGTAACATTCTATTGAGACAAGAAAAAAATACAGAATGTGTCATTTCATTTTGACTAAATAACAATTGCCTTGTATTTTGGAGTGGTATCTGTTGTGTAATCTTTCAAGAAAGTGCCATTTTGCCTGAATCTTGGACTCTTGCAGGTTATTCAAGACAAAATCAAAGAGTCAAAAATTGATTATTCTTGACAAAACATGGACTTTGTCGTGGTTGGTAGTCCTATTAAACCTATGTATTCAGCGAGTTAGAGATTAAAGAATTGCCATTGATGGTCGTTATTTTTGGCTTAAAAGGAAGGAACAACAGATGCCAAAAGGAAATTATGTAATCTTTTCTTTTTCAGTAGTAGATTATGAATCTAAACATAAAAGCATCAAGAATCCAAATTCTGCATGCATGTTCAATTTGTGAGGACATATCAGTCCTAAGTTGTATCAAAGTTTAATTCTTAATGTGCGAGGTGCTAAAAAACAAGTCTCCAAAAGGAGAGACTCTCAGTTTAAAGTGTATTCTATAACTTTAAAGTTTTGCATTGGGTTACATTGTAAAGACCACGTTCCTCATTGGGGCAAGGCCCAACAAATTTTAATGTGGGCCGCCAGCTATAGCGCAGGACCCACCAAAATTAGCCAATCCGTTGTGCGTGTGTATGTATGTGTGTATGTGTGTTTGTGTGGATGTGTGTGTCAAAAATGTTTAGTTTTTTTTTTAAATTGACCTCAATCGAAATTACTTGCATGAAAACCAACTTTCAAACTTCTGTCATAGGTGTCACATGGGATCCCTCATATTTGATGAGGTCAAGGTCATGTTGAAAGTGTCAAAGGTCAGTGAGGGTCAAGTTTTGAAATGGGCTACCAATGTAAAATTGATCAAATTGAAACTTCCAAGTTCAATTGGAACCAAACTCTTGTCATAGGTTCACCATACGATACCTCATAGGTTGATGGATCAAAGGTCACGTGCCAGGGTCAAAGGTCATTCTGTGAGGCCCACACTTTATTTCTTTGAATAATAGCGAGAGCGGCGAAAGCAGAGAACCCGCGAAATTCTAGTTACTTATGAGACTGAGACAGATATGTGGTCACATCTGGAATGATAAATTATTCTGTGAGGCAATCAAGGAATGTGTCCGCGTCCCTATTTCATGCACCTCCTTTCACCTGAGCCCAACCTTGAAATATTTACAATCCCCTAACTGAGCGCGTAAAGCATAAGTTTTTGATGACTACTAATTGTCTGGAGTCAATCTAGCCTTTTTGCAGTTCTTTCTCTGTCCTTTCATCTTCATGACTAAAGGTGATTACATAGTGTCTGCTGCTTGCCAACTCATCGGCAACCGCTTCGTGTTACGCCGCTTGCAGGATTGAGTTATTATAGTCAAGCGGTGCTATCGCTCTGAATACGTCATGCCCGTCACCACTCCAGGGTTGAATTCATCAACTCGATGTGATTTGCGTATAGGGCAATAGCGGCACCCAGCAGCAGGGGATCGATTTATTGGCTTGGGTCACCGCTAGTAATTCTAACATTATTGCGTATTGACGTAAATTTCATCATCATAGCGGCATGACAATATGCAATGACCTTAACGGTTGAGATCCTTTGCACTCATTGCCCTTGCGGAGGAACGTTGCCCTGGGTATGTGACCCACTTCACAGTAAATGCTAGCGAATGCAAAATCCGAGAACAGTTTTGGCCTATAAATGCGAAACCAGAAAATGACAGATATTCTAGTTTGACATATTTCTAGCAGAAGATCCTGTGCATTAGCAATGAGTGCAAAGGATTTCCACTGGTAGCCAATAAGATAGATGGACGATGAAACTGCAGAATGGTATATACCACTCTTCAAATGGCAGACAAGCAGGGGAAGAGCTGAGCAACATTTTTTATTTCAAAATACGATTTATGGTGGTATCAAAATATTTTAAAAGGGCTCAAACAAAAGGAAGTGCTTGCAATGGACAAGTTCCCAACTCATTTTCTTTAATCACATCATGTGCACTCGAATAACCCTTGATAGACTTAATAATTAATTTTGGAATGTGCAATCTTTGGAGCTCAGGGAATTCCATTGGTTAGCCTGAATATTTTTCTCCCAATTTTGTTTCAGCCATGAATATAATCTCTCCTCACTCTCGCTCTTATCCTCGTCTCAATTGCACTCCCTCTGCATTCGACCCCTCTCCTATATCACTCCTAATCTCATTTCTGCCATCTCACTCTACCACTCTCCCTATACTCGTCCTTAAGTTAATTCAACCTTCCTACTCTTCCTCCCTTGCACTGTAAATGTCTGTGGGACAACATGAAAACCGTATCCTATCCTTGAATACTTCACCATTCCAACCGCTAACCAATCACTAACTCCTTTCTGCCTATTCCTAATCCATGGACTGAACAAATTGGTGAAAAAACAGGCAAACCATCTTGGGATCTGGATATTTGGCATGCTATTTACCCCTTAAAGTTAAAGAATTGAAAAAACATGCTTAACCGTCTAATCTTGTCATTATTTTTACAGCACGCACTGTTCTTAAAGCCCATGATAGCGTACAAAAAGAAATTACTTTCTGTTAACCCGGAAAACTACTGTTTGATCATTTTAAAACCATTTGAATTTGAACCCCCCAAAAACACACTGCAAAAATAATGCTATTTACCCAAATGTAAGCTAGATGCCTCATCAGCATAGGTACAAAACAAAGTATGCATTCTTTGTGTGTGAATAAAATAAAATTTTGACTAAAAAAAAGGTAAAAAAATAGTCCTGTGTTTGTTGATTCATTTAATTGAAATGGTTAAATGTCACAAATGAGGGTAAAGTTTTGTTGATTCATTTAATTGAAATGGTTAAATGTCACAAATGAGGGTAAAGTTTTATTGTGGGTGCTGAATTATTTATTTGGTGGCATGCAAGAAAGCAATAGTTTATTTTTTCCCCTTTTTCAAAATTTATGCCATTTTAAAATATTTTTTAACTTTTTTTTTAAATCCAAGTGATATAAAATATAATTTTGCACTTTGGATCAAGGCCTGGTTTTTTGCCAGTAATATTGGTAAACAGGCCTAAACATCATTTTACTTTTGGTGCAGCATTCAAATAGTTGAACTTTCCAGATTTTTTTTTTTCACTTCCATAATCAGGTCCATTTTTCTACAAACTTCAATTTTTAGTGAAATAATATTAGCAGTGGAATAGGAAGAACTTTCATGTAGTCGGTACTAAAGTTGAACATCATACCTTTCAACAAATGACAAATGAGCCATTGTCAGAATTCTCTACACTTCTCAACTTCATCAGCAACTTAAGTGTTTACGACATTATAAAAAAATTGCCATCACTGCATCTGTTTTTATTGTTGATTGTTTACGCCTAAGTGTAAAAGTGTACATTGTTTGAAGTTTTAAGTATTTTGTGTAGTTAATTGAGATTGTATTTATTAAGAGTATATAATAAGCATATGTATAAAAGTGCGTAAGTATACATCTTTTCCATTACTTGTAATTAAGGAGAATTTACGGAGTAGTATATACACTTAATAAACGAACAAGGTAGTTACTGACCTTCAAACTGTGCATCTTCTCTGATGCTCAATTTTCAGAGGAGTCAGCAGAACTAAGGTCCTTTGTCACATAATTGAGTAAGAGTAAGGAAAACAAATGTATTAAAAAATTGGATTCAATGTCATAAAGAATAGAGAAAGAGAGATAAAATGGTGTAGGGGAAACCAACAAATACCTGTTTGTGTGGAATACGAGGAATGCGTTATCTACGTCACCACCTGAACCGAAGCAGTCATTGGCACTGTAGGATATAGGGCCGCATCGTCTCTGCTGATAAGCTGCGTCTGTAAAGTTACACACTTAGAAATGTGGGAACACACCTGTCAATCAAGTCCACCTTATTAATTTTACCCCTAAACAAAATAACCCAAAATCAGTTCAAGCATGCTTCCTGGCCAGTTGGAGAGAATTCAGTTTCTTTATCTTTGTTATAAACTAAGCGCGTAATTTGCCCTTGCATAGCAATCAATCCATGCACACGTCCTTTGCCGAGCGCCAGAATTTGGCGGAACTGAGAGAGAGTCTAACTACCATGGATGTGAATGGAAGACTGTAGTGGAGACCAAGCACTGGCACAACGCCAACCCGCCTGGGCTGTCAAGCATGTTTTAATCTATATAAGCCGATCATTTATTTCATTTTATTATTGCTTTTTTGTATTTTTTCGCTTTAATAATTCCGTATATACTTAGCTATTTAAAAGTAATTACAGCATAATTAATTGAGTGTTATTTTAAGATATTTAAGGTTAATAGCTTAAGCCCTGAGATAATTTGGTCTTTTTTTATTTTTTTGCATTTTGAAAGGGGTGTTCTCAAATCTTTTCAATCACCCAGATAGTCACACGTCTTTAAAACAAACACCAATCTTGGGTGATTCAGACTTGAGGAGTAATAACCCTCCACTAAATTTCTTGGGGCTTGGCGCATTATCGTTTCAATTCTAATGCACTGTTGCCTCGTTCTTTGTCGTTACGATGTTAGATTTTTGAGCGTGGCCTGAAGAGTATTCATCTCAGCATAGACCTTTGGATTCACTTTGTTAACTTCACAGCATTGATGCACGAGGGAAAACCCGAGAAGGCTGAGAAGTCCCAGAGAGGTACGTAATCTAATAGTTACAGAAGTTATTGGACAAAAGTCAAAGAAATTAAATTTGTCATCAAGACTTTTATGTACTTAAAGGTGCGTGCCGATCGTCTTTGGGCCCCCCTGATTTACCGGAAGTAGTATCGATTTGATATCGGATAAAAGGGAAGGCCGTATTTTTCTCATTTTTCGTCCTGAAATTGAGCCCTCAAATCCATTTGTCCTTCTCCATACAAATTCTTCTTTCTTCTTCTCTCTTCGATCCGATGTAGATCATAACAAATGCATCTGTTTTTGGGAGATGCAGACAGTCCAAATTCCTAAATATTTATCACCACATATTTAAATTATAGTTGCTATCCCGTTACGTCTTGCCACCCCACGTCACCCCCCCCGCGACCCATCACCAATCTCCTCTCACTGTTGACCCTCAAGATCAGGTCAGACTTATCATCAATATTAACGTCCCCGGTTTGGGGTCCTTTTTAAACCTGGAATATTGTATCTACGTACGTGTACGCTGCTCAGACTCTTCTCCTTAAAACTTCCTAATATCCTTTAGTTCTTCTGAGCACGTTGCTAAAGTTTAGGGGCGGCGTTTTCGCAAAATAGCGACTTCTTTTTCGATACGCTGCGGGCTAAGCCTAAGGCCTGGTTTAATTCTCCTTTTTGATTCCTCCAACTGTCTGCGTTATTTTTGTTGCGATAGTGGCCAGTTGGTTGTTGAATAAATGGCAGTACGTTGTAATTGCGGTGTTGTTTTGCGATCGAGTACGGCCTCCTCTTAATAATTTATGGCTTCGTTGTCTTTCGCCGCCGCTAGCCAGTATGCTCGGGTCGAAAAGCACCTTGTATACGGTTGGGACTGTGGTCCGGGGCGCGGTCGCGTTGCATGTGGCATTATATAAATTTTTCAGTGCCATTTTTTGTAAAAAATGATTTTCGCTTGTGCTAACTAGCGGGGGTTGTGTGTTGTTCTTATTACAGATGGTGTATGTCAATAGTAAGCTACCTTTACTATTCTGTCCTCGAACGTCTACCTGCATTTATCAATATCATTCTTGGTTCTTTGTTAATATGTTTTGGTGTCACTTAAAAAAAAAATCCCTCCCCTCAAATTAATTCAGTTACTGTTCCCCTGTTCACACCTCAGAGTAGTCATCTCGCCCGCGAACTGGTACACCTCTTGTTTTGGGGGGGGGTGTTTGCTCGGGATCTAAACCATTTCGGCTCATAGGTCACTACTTGTTAGAGCCTTGTGTGAATTAAATTTTAGGATGGCTAGCGAGGTCGTTCCCATACCTGAGGGCCGTGTATGTGCCACACAGGGATGTTCGGCCGGATGGGTATGAATAAACACGATATTTGTATTCGCACCGACGTGTACGCGGGAAAACCCTTGTTCCCTGGATAGTTGCTTGTCGGAATCGGTCTGGAATTTCCCTGGGGTTCAGCCCACCCGCTTCCCCCGTATTAGCCGGTTAGTGGTTGTGGGTGTGGGATGAGCTGCCCCGCCCAAGAAGCGGGCAGCCGCTCCCTTCCAGCTGCCTTGGGTCCCATCGTGCAGTCACAAGTTCTGGCTGGGGCCCCCCGGAGCGCTACCACCAGTCTATTCTGGTACATGCCCTCGTGAGGCTCCCGTACTCAATACGGGGCTTCTTAACCACAGCATGGGTTTCTTTCCCAGGGTTGTGCTGCTGTCCAGGCAAGGGTCCAACTACCGGACCAATCCCGTTGAGCCATCAAAGCACCACGCGGGTGTGCTTCGCATCTGGGTCGGTCCTACTGACTGGATCATCCTCTTTTGATGCGTGGTATGAACCGCACCCATGCAATGTCCGCAAATCTCACGTGGGCCAAACCACCCGTATCCATTTGCAACCCTTGTCCGCACTGCGGCACCGGGGCCAGATTATATGCCCATTTCATATGGTCAGCCCGGTTTCGATTTGGGGTACCCCCCTCCGGTTGAAGGCTATTGGCAGCCCTGGCACCGCATGTCATGCCTCGGCGTCCATGGTATTGGGGTGCGGGTACCCTCCCCCCCCTGGTTTCCGTATTCCACAGGCGCAGCTGGGCCCCCACTGCCGGGAGCACGCGGCGACGGGTGCGCGCCCTGTGGGACGCAGTCGTCCAGGATCTTCTAGCATCCCGCGGACACGCTCCGTGTTCCAGAGAGGTGCCCCCATTCCCTCCAGCACGTGACACTGACTCTGTGTTGTGAAGTATCGGACGTGTCCTCTTGGTAAGTGGTGACGAAGATGATTCAAAGGATACATGTTCTCGGGCCGTGTTTGATCCGGTCGTTGTTCAATCCTCATCGCAATGCGGCTGCATCTTTGGATTTGGGCTTGAAGACCGGAGCAGAGTGTAAAAGTCTTGGGGCTAAACGAAAGCCCCGGACTCCATGCTTCCAAGTTCCACCAGACGTGAGCGAGGAGGCCTCCAAGGGAGTAGCTCGCACTGTCACGGTACCCGAAAAGGCTACTACTCTCTTGTCGGGTCCTGATATGGAGCCGCAGGTTGTGTCCCTCCTGAGGGTTTCCGGCTCCAGAACTGCTCCTCCGCAGTATGCTCCTTACTGGGAGTACGAGCGCGGTTCGATGGATTTCCACTCACGTGGAATGTCTCCGATTAGCTGCTATTCAGTACCCAATGCTGAACTAGCAGTAGCTTGTCTCCCAAGCTCTGAAGGGAGACTCTGTAGACACTAATGACCTTGAGGAACTGCAGGATATCAAAGCGTGACCTCGACCATTCTACAGAGCTTCTTTCACAGTAGCTCAGGTTGGCCACTTCGCACCGTGTCCCTGCGAAGGGAGAATGTGTTTGCCTTCCGTGGAAAAGATGTCTCGGCGGACCTCGCGTCAGACTTGAAAAAGATCTTTTTGTGTCGTCTGCATCAATTTGCAGAGGCACCTATGGATTACTCTGGTCTTATGTCGGTGTGTCTGTGTATCTGTGTGTGTGTCTGTGGTTAAAATGTTACCCGTAATCATGTGCATGCCGTATGGTTCCTTAAGGCTACGATGATTTAACTTGGTGGAAAAGGGAGGGGGCGGGTTGGGTGACATTTGTGACCTCATTTGACCTTGTGACCTCATGTTACCTTGGCAGGTCAAATGTTAACCCTTTCCGCAAGGCTTGTTGCATTATCTGGAGTTTCGTAATGCGTATAATGATGTAACTGGTGGAAGGCGCGGTTTAAAGAGTTCTCAACCTGATTAGATGTTGGGCATCTTCGGGCAAATTACGTATGCAAATGAGCTAATTAATATGCAAAACTCCGCGTAATCGCTATCTTTTTGAAACGGTACATCAGATATGTAAAATTCCTTCACTTCACTAAAACCCATTATGGCTGCACTCTTCTTGCATTTGAAAGGTTCGCTGTACATGCGGACTAGGTATGCAAATGCGCAAATTAAATATGCATCATTGCTGTAACGCTAAACTTGCCTCGAAATGCAAAATTCCTTTGCTATATGAAAAACTACTATGTCATCTTGTGTGTGATCAGATGGAGGGTTAAGGTGGTGTTTGGGGGAGGGGAGGGTGGTGTGTTGGGGGGGTGGGGGGGTTGTGGTGTGGGGGATTAGTGGTGGGGGTGGTTTGGTGGTGTGCCAAATGGGAGGTTGCAAGGTGGGGTCGTCGGGGTATTGGTCGATAGAATGTGCTTTGGTGGGGTCGGGTGGTGTGCGTCGGAGCGGGGTGCATCGGGGAATGGTGGTGCGGGGTGGGGGGGGTGGCAAGGGGGGGTGGTGTGGGGGGTGCCTTGTACAACGTAACATGACCTTGGTAAACCTCATGTGACTTGTGATCTCATGTGACCTTTGGCTCATTCACATATAGGCTGTTGTCGGGAGGGGTCGGGAGGGGTGCGACAGGGAGGGTGGGGTGTGTCATTGGAGGAGGCAGGGTGGGGTTCTCGGGCAGGGTTGGGTGACCTTGGTGACGACCTCATTACGCTCGTGTGACCTTGGTGACTTCATTGACCTTGGTGACCCTGTGTGACCTTGGTGACCCCATGTGACCCTGTGACCTTTTGACCTTTGCATGTGACCTTTTGACCCCATTGTGACCATTTGTGACTACCATTGCCGGTCGGTGACCCTGCGGTACAACCTCCGGTTTACGCCCTGTGACCTCAGGTGACCCATGTGACCTAATGTGACCATTGTCCCCATTAACGGTGACCCCATGTGACCTCGGTGACGGTGCCCATGTTACCCTTGGTGACCCACATGTGACCGGCTCGTGACACATGTGACCTCGTGACCCATGTCCTCGGTGACTCGTGAACCTTTGTGACCCATTGACCTTTTTGGACCCCATGTCACCTTGGTGACCCATGTCACCTTGGTGACCCATGTCACCTTGGTGACCCATTCACAAACCGCGACGGCAGACGACCCTATCGGTCCAACTACCGCCTGACGTATGTGTTTTTTTTTTTTTGAGGCCTCGGCGGCCATCCGAACATTCCTGCACACGATGTCGATTCGTCCCAGTGGTCGGCGGTCCTTCTACAAGTTGCCACCACTGGGGCAGCCATCAATCCCGACAAAGGGGATGGTAACGGTGCAGCGGGTTATTGCATAGAATTTACTTCGCCCCGGCCTTGCGTATCCTGCGAACCCACTATTTTATATTTACCGTTGCGTCTCGGTGCAGTGCAGTTTCTTGCGGGACGAGGGTTGTTTGCCACTCCGTCAAGGACGCTAATTAGCCCCTGTCTACCCCCAGCATACACCGTGGTTTTGGTCGACGTTCTTTCTGACTCCCAAAAAGACGGGACTGGCGCCCCATCTTGACATTTGAGCCGTGAATCGAATTCATCCGGCTCAGAAGTTCCCGATGGAGACGCTAGCGTCTGTGATGCGTTGTTCAATAACGGGGCAGTGGGCAACTACCTTGAATCTTAAGGATGCTGTCGTTGCACGTTCCCAATTCGAGTCCGAAGACCAACGATTGCTTCGTTCATTGTCGACGGGCAGATCGTAATACCAGTTCCGGTGTCTCCCCTTCGGTCTGTTGACGGCCCCACAGGTTGTTACCGCTGGTTGTCAAGCCGTGGGGCTTAGTCGTCGCTACGCCGGGGGGTGTCCAGGCTGTCCCAATACTTGGACATTGGCTGATAACCAGTCCATCCAAGGAGCTTGTGCTCAGTGCTGCAGGCACACAAGATTTGTGATTCGAGAGGTGACGAGGTTGGGTTTTATTGTTGACGATAAGAAATCCAATCGTGTCCCTGACACCGACCCCCCAGTAATCTGGACTGAAAGCTATACCTCAATTTGGAGACCGTACTAGCCAACCCGACGCCCGGAACGGTTATCCAATGTGACCTCCTGCGCCTCTCTCCTTTATGGACGTGAAAGGGCCCAGCGATGGTATGGTTGAAGGTGATGTGGCTATGGCCCGCTTATTGGACTGGTTCCATCTTGCCGTTCCACATGAAGGCCCAATACAGCTTCACTTCATTTCTTGTAGCCATTTCCCGTCCCAACATTTCCGTCCCAGCAGGGATTCTTGGACAAGGTGGTCCCGATGACCCCCCTAAGTTGGCGTCAAGAATGTGACGGTGGTTCACCGTCCCCATCTCACGGTGGGGATGGTGTTCCGCTCCTCCTGCCCCAGTTAACGTTGACAACAGATGCGTCTCTGTGGGGGTGGGGGTGGGGTGGTCTGGGGTGTTGGAGTTTCTGGGGGATGGACGCCCCAGGAATCCTTGGAACACATCAACCTCCTGGAACTTCGACTCCTGGGCAGATGCACAGTCCTCTCCAGAGTTTCTAGGGGGAAGACAGTGTTCGGGTTAAAAGGTTGATTCCAAACGGAATCCAACTCGACAGTTGGGTGGCCTAGCATAACAGCCAGGGGGAGCACCCACTCGTGACATTCTTGCTTCACAACACCAGACGACTGTTTAGTCTGGGTGTATGGCCGGAATCATCACACGCGAGTTGCGATGCATATAGCCGGGAATACCAATGTTCGAGCAGACAGTCTTTCCCGGGGGTGGGCGAATTCTAATTGCTGAGAAGGTCCTCACACCAATGGTCGCTCGGCAGATCTTTCGGGAGGTTTATCTTCCGTCGATCGACCTGTTTGCATCTTGCGACAACCCCCAGCTTGCAGTACTGTTCCCGACACGGATTCCGAGGAGCGTACGCAATGTCCGTTCAGTGGAGGGGGGATAGCAGCGTACGCGTTCCGCCCTTTCCGTGATGTCACGCATGCTACAAATGATAGTGACGGAGCCGTGCGATGTCCTCCTTATCTCCCCCATTCTGTGCCCTCGCCAGCTCTGGTTCAGCTGCTGGCATGTCGCCCCCCCCCCCCTTCGCCTACTTCTCTGGAGAATCTTTTCCTATTCGAGGAAGAAAGCAGGGGGTCGCTGGAGGCCGTCAAGTCACTGAGGTTGACTGTGTGGCCATTGTCCGGCAGCGCTTCAAAGCGCAAGGTCTTTCTTGGAGCGCCTCATTGGCAGCCCACGGCGAACCTTCGACGCTTATTCCGAACATATTCTAAGCGTTTGGGGCCCTATTACGAATGGTGCTAATAAGTAGAGGACTCAACTCGATCCGTGATCGCGCCTCTTTAGGGCCGTCTCGACTTTTTACACGTAGGGTTTGCGATATTCGTACCGTCTCGTGAACCATTTCGTCCAGCTGCAATAGAGTACACCTGGCCATATGGCTCTCTTAATCATATCCAAAAAGCTGGGGCCGTGGGCGCATTCGGTAGGAGCACGGCACCCAGCACTCGTGATATGTCATCCTATGGGCCTTTTCAGTGGGGTATCATTGGTGATATTGTGCCAGGCGTGTCTTTTGGGGATCTCTTCGAATTTTTTTTACTTTGACATACCTGAGAAACACAGGGAGCCGCAGCCTGAGGCCGTTTTTGCCACCACTTTTTTCTCTGGCGGCAAGAAACGAAGTCGTTAGGTGGACATATAAGTATACATTCTGTGGTACCTGAGTTTATATTTAATGTTCCTTGTAATCTAATGTATGGTTTTTCGCACAATCCTTTGTTTGGACTTTCCACGTACTATTTCCCACTTCACAGGTGGAGAACTTGCCTGCTGGTGGGTGTTTTTGTCCGATAGTATAATTCCTGTCGCAATCTAATGATCAAACCACCTCCTCCTGACTGCGTGCTAGTCTGTATGTAAATGCAATTTGTTATGATCTACATCGAATCGAGGAACGAAGTTGTATTGGCAGACTTCAACAAACTAGTGTTTTAAATTGTCCCCTTCCATTATCGCAACTTGCTTTCCTTCTCCATGTCGATCCCGCCCACACAGGGGGCCCCCTGATTTGGTCAGAATAATGATTGAGGGTCCTAGGTTGTGGGATAGGACCTGATTGTGCTGTGGTCCGCGATGTGACGTGGGGTGGCCCATGATACTATCAACGGGATCAGAAACTCATTTAATATGTTGTATAAAGATTGAGTGAATTTGCTGTCCTGTCATCTCCCAAACAGATTCATTTTGTTATAGATCTACATCGGAGAATGGAAAGCAAGCTTGTATATTGGAAGAAACAATAAAACAATTAGGTTTTGGTTTAAATTCTCAAAGTATATACATTACCGCTGTTTTAGTGGTAACCATCACTATACACAGTAGTGTGGCGGCTTTCAACATAATTAATTGCGTCTACCATCAAAACCGACAAGTTGTTTCCCACAGTACTTGATATGGTGTATGTGCAGAGTGCCAGGCTCTCATATAAGTATCGAACAAATACCAGAATCGGAACAGCACCTTTTAAGCAAATGATGACAAACTAAAATTTAGATTGCTTGGCTGCTACCTCTTCATCGCTTTTTGTAGGAATGTTGCCTCTGTTGATATTGAGTCAGAGAATACTTCAAAACTGACCATTTTATCAATTATCATGTGGTAGTTGTATAGTGTTCTTATTTTTTGAAAGTGGGAAACTGTACCCATCCAATACCATGTAGATCTGGAATTTTTGAAGTTGCCCCTTGACTTTAAACAAGCCAGGAATGCCATTTTTAAATGTTGAAATCGATAAACACATTGGTAAGTGTTTTCACATACCCGTTTTTTTAACATCCTAATCACTTTATTGGTTTCTGTACAATCCAGTCCATCAAAAGCATCTTGTCCGGACAACTACAATCGGGAAATTCCTTGTTTTTATCCCCTGCTTGAAAAGCATAAGGGGATGAGCGATCAGTCAAGGCGGCGTCCGCTTCCAACAAATCTTGTGAACGAGTTAACATGAGACCCATAAGGTTATGGTGATGTCCTGGTGGGTGGATCAGACTGCCAGCCCTTCCTCTGATTAGATTATGGCATGGCATATGCTATTAGGTACCTAATTTTCATAATTAATGATAATTTGGGGTACAATCTTGTTAACGCGATAACTGAGACCCATACGGGTTATGTGCATGTACTTGGGGGTGGGATCTTACGCCATCCCTGTCATCTGATTTTCGATATGGCATGTCCTATGCAAATTAGGTACCTAATTTGCATAATTATGATTAAGTTGGGGGTATTTTTGCCCAAAAACTTTTGAACAAACTATCTGAAGATCCATAAGTCCGATTTTGGATATGATATTGGATGATTTGAGTACGTACAAGCAGTTTATCGGTCAAGCTATGAAGTTTTGAAAATATTGTGCAGTCGCGGAGCGACGAGGCAATTTGTCAAACTCTAGCGAGACCGATAATTTCTTGTATCCTGCATAAAATCATCCAATATTATCATTATATTTTTTCAGAATCGACTTGAACCTGGCTTCAGGTTTAGAATAACTAGATCCTATACATTAGTGGAAAAGTATAAACCCACATTGGTAACTATCATATTTTTAATTTTCCACATGACCCCGGGAAGTATCAAATAAATTGAACCAGATGACAACTAGGACCCAAAGAAATGAGCCGACAACACCAGGAACCATCCAAGAAAGAAAGGGAACCAGAAGACACAAGAACCACCCACAAATTTCAAACAGTAGACAGCAAAACCCAAATAATGACACCCCCAAAGAAATGAACATCCCTAGACTACTTCAGCCAATTAGAAGCCTCCCAGAAAAACCCTCATTTCCTGGTCTTTTAAAACTCATGTCTCATGGTCTCAAAACTCATGTCACTGTCTCGCAGGTCACATGGTGTTTTATATTGTACATTGCTGTGTACAAAGTATATGATGGAAGTTCTGAAAACATATGATGAAACTGGTGGAGTGGTGGGGATCATGTACTCTCGCGCCGATTAGGTTTGTGGCGCATGATATGCTAATTAAATGGCTAATTGGCATATTTATGGGCTAAAATTTGGGGTATTTTTCACCCAAAAAACTTGTTACAAACTATCTGAAATCCATAAGTCCGAGTTTGGATGAAACTTGGAGGGGTGGTGAATCATGTACTCTCGCGCTGATGAGGTTAAGGTGGGTTGTCCGGGTTTAAGGGGGTGTCCGGGTTATGGGGGCGGGTTCCGGGGTTTGAAAGGGGCGTTGTTGGGCTTAAGGGGGGTGGTCCGGGTTTAATGGGCGGTTTGTCCAGCTTTAAGCGGGGTTTGGGTTAAGGGGGATTGTGGGGTTTAAGGTGGTGGGTTGTCCGGGTTAGGGGGCTAAGGGTGTGTACTTAGGGGGTTTTTGGGTTTAAGGTGGTTGTCTGGGTTAAGGTGGGTTGTCGGGGTTTAAGGGGGGGGGGGTTTTTTGTCTGGGGCTTTAAGGGGGCTTGTTGTGGTTTAAGGTGGGTTGCACAAGTTTAAGGGGGGTTGTCCAGGTTTAATGTTGGTTTAAGGCGGGTTTGGGGTGTAAGGGGTTTGTGGCACATAATAAGGACGTATTATGCATGAGCAGACGTGCACATCATGCATGCGCGTATGCGTGCATGTGGTATGCATGCGCGGACGTGCCCTGGGTTGTCGGGGTTTAAGGGGGGTTGCCTGGGCTTAAGGGGGATGTTGGTGGGTTTAAGGATGGGTTTGTACGGGTTTATTTTTTTAAAGGGTTTTGTCCGGGTTTAAAGGGGGGTGTCTGGGTTTAAAGGGGGCTGGTGTGGTTTAAGGTGGGTTTGCACGAGTTTAAGGGGGGTTGTCCAGGTTTAGGGGGGTTGGGGTTTAAGGATGCGCTTACTGTGTATGCATGCGCAACACCTAGTGGACATGCGCGTATGCGTGCGCACGTGTGCGTATGCATGCGCGGACCTGCGCGGTAAAAAATAGAACTCACAAGGGTAAATGACATTTGCAGCTGATTATTTAAAAATTGGTAACCGCTCCCGCCAGGGGGTTAGCGGTGCGAGAACTCGATGTGTATTTTTCAACAAGGATACTGTACTTGGCTTATTTCAGGGCCGAGTTCAAGATGGTTTACATTGCAAGCCATTGGAATAATGGCAGTTGAGAGAGGGTAGTCTTTTGATAGCCCTAGTTCATCTTGTGTCACGTTAATTTTTCCAACTTTATAAAAAACTAATTTTAAGTAAGGGAGCTCATAGTCAGTGTAAGATTTTGTGGTCTGCAAGAATTGCATAAGACACATAGGGATTACTTGGTCGTGTGTCGGTAGTCCCAAAATGTTAACCCTTAATATATTGCATGCCGATGAGTTCCGTAAGGGCACTGGAGTACTTGGTTGAAAGGAGGAGAGCGGGGGTGGGGGACATGTTGGTGAACGCAGTGACCTTGGACTAAGTGACCCTTGGCCGGTCAAAATGTTACAACCCTTAATATATTGCATGCTGTGTGATTTCCGTTAAGGGCTCCGAATTGATGTAACTTGGTGGAAAGGAAGGGGGCGTGTGTGGGGGTGACATGTTGGGATCTCATATGACCTTTGTGACCTAATGTGATCTTTGGCCCCATGCACAAAAAACGACGGCAGACGACACTCGCAGTCCGGGGACTGTGATTGTTTTTTTTACAGAGTATTTGTCGTTGATTCATTTACAATATTGTATTGCAAGTAAAACTAAATGTTTCAATTTCTTCGCTGCAGAATGTACGAGCGTGCTGTTGATACGTGCGGTATCGAGTTCCGTTCAGACAAGCTCTGGGACGCGTACATCAAGTTTGAGACCGAGAATAAGGAGTGGCAGAGAGTTACCGCCATTTATGATAGACTCTTCACCATTCCAACTCAACTCTACAGTCACCACTTTGACAAGTAAGTAGGATGTGAAATATATCCGTTTGCTTAAACAAATTTTCGCCAGCTGTCGCTTATGCACTAACAGGATCCAAATTTATTTCTTTGTAAACAAACAAGTTAATTCATTTCACAATAAGAACAACAAAAGTGGTTCATCAAAATGTAAAATTACAAACCAATAGTAAAAATCTGCATCTTCTAGAAAAGGCAGTGAGAGAGGCTGAAATCGAGATATACTACATACAGGATTTGTTAAAAAATACTGTTATTACAAAGAAACTTGTGTTTAGAAAATTGAGTGTCAGAAACAGGGTTCATAATAAGGAAAACCTTTGAGCCAAAAGCATGCAAAAGGTTGTTCAGGGACCTGAGCCCTTGACTTTACAATTTTGTATGCTAATATAGGCCCTTAAATCCTCTAAGATACAAACATAGTAAGAATGATCATGGGTGAAGTTTTCTCTTTACACTTTTTACATTAGGCATTTCACCCAAACTACTGAACCTACGGAAGACAGAAACTGTAAAAGTTAAATAAATTTCAATTTGGGAAATTTACATTCAACAAGTTATTCATATCACCTTTCAGATTTAAGGAGTTTGTACAAAAGCACCACCCCAAGGACATCATTTCCCTGGATGAGTTCATCAAATTCCGCCTTGAGGTGGTAGCTGAGAAAGGCCCTGTGGAGGAGACTGAGGGACCAATAGAAGGCGGTGATGGGGATGATGATGCCCCTCCCGGATGTGATGAGGCACCACCTGGTGTGGATGGACCCAACAAGGATGTAGAATCAAAGGTTGGTATCATGATCTAATAAATTTGATTGTCCCTGCCAAAAGTTTTTTGGGAAGGGGACTTAACCCCTTTGGGCACAACTGTTTGAAAGTCTAATTTATTATGACAAAACCAGAATAAAACAAAAATTACCGCCGTCAACAAAGTTTTGACAAGTGATTTAGAATATTTAGTCCACTAACTACATTCTGTGTAAATTTTACACAATTTCTTTTCCACAGCTTTCTATGGAGAATTGGAATATAGAGGTTGCTATAACATACAAATCATGACCTTTGTAGGCCTATTATGGCAAGATTCCCACAATGGATTTTTCTGATTTTTACAGAGATATAGCTCTTGCATCAGTTGTCAAAATTGTGTTGCCACTGCTTAAAATTGTTACAAAAATAAGAGAAAATTTGTATGGAGTCAAATAGCTGAAATCTTAAATGACCATTTTGGAAATTACACTGTTTTACAGCAAGGTTAACCCACTAACCTTGACGGATTTTGTTAATTTCCTAAATTAACATGGTATTACTAAGATCTTTTGAACGAAGGTTTAAGAGGTGATTTTGTAATGTCACTGAGACAGAGACTGCCATAGTAAATGCACGTAGCAGTTCCCCAAATTACCGTTTGGAAATCCCCAATGCCCAAATTGAGCAGATCTTGTGGGTTTGCATTTTGTGTCTTTGTAAGATAAAGCGATTGTCACATTTATAGAGTCGGGAGCGGGGGATTGCTTGCTTGTAAAGTAAAACAAATTTCAAAGAGAACAATTACATTCTGCAACATCTTTTTGCTCTGAATTCTTGTAGCCTGATCTTGGCTATAATTATAATGCAAATGTTTAAAACCAGTCTATCTTTGGAGCCATCGTACATGCTATATCCACAACATAAAGTTGGTTTTAACTGTTGAAATTCCCCTTTTAGACGGGTGGGAAATTTCCTAATGAAACTGCAAGCAGGAAGTACTTCATGAGGGCTAGCTACATTAGTGTTCTTTGTTAAGGTCAATCTCTGCTGAGGATGACATAATTTAGTACCAGAGCAATCGACATATCACCTCTGAGATGAACTTTAGAACTCTGGAAATTTGTGTAGCTGAGTGGAACAAACTGAACCTTCTTGGAATTCTAATTTAAGGCTTCTGTATCAAATATACAATGTTTTGAATACATTCCTTTCTGTTTCATAGCCAATCACGGATGAAGAAAACAAGGCCATCCAGCAGAAGATTATTGCCCTCCGTGAGACTGAGTACAAGAAGAACGAGCAGGAGGTTAGCAAGAGATGGGCGTTTGAAGAAGGGGTGAGTAGCAAAATGGAGCTTTCAATGATTTTCCAGAATTGTAAATGTGCTTTGATGACAATACCAATGCAAGTATGTATGTACATCAATGGGGGATCTACTGCTGGAATTTTGAAGCTGAAGGTGAATTAATGTTTTGGAACTCCAGAGCGGTAACATTTCATATGAAATAATGATAAATCCAGCCCCTGGATATCAAAGTTTCCTATCAGCTCTTATTTCTCTCTCTGGCGATCAATCTGCCTACAAGCGTTCAGCTGCTTAGGATACTTGAATTTGATAGCCATTTTAAGAAATAAACTCTTTCAGATTTTCTCATAAAGTGGACAATAATTTTACCTTTGTGTGCCATGCTCGTTTGTCCTTTTAAAGAGGATGAAGACGATTTGAATGGAATAGGGAGGGCAGGATGAAGTCCAACTCACCAGAACTAGTGTTTATGTGACAAACACAAGTCTGAAAACATCACTGGTCTGGTCTGTTCCAAGACTGCACAACAAGATCCTCATCTTTGTATTCTTTGTGTATTGTATTACAATGGCATGCATCACAAGCCTGTTGGAAGCCAGTTAATAGTATTGCCAACAAAGCCAATTTCACAAATTTTGTAAACGTAAGTCTCGTTGCTTTAGATTGTGGTCTCAACCTCCCATTTGCGCAGTGAGCACCATTTTGGCACTGACGAGATTCAAATCTGTGGGAATTATGTATACTAGATGTTTTCGTGGATGACTGGGAAGCAGTCTCCTTTCTCCAGCAACTTGACAACCAAAATGGCACTGTTAGCAGTCTGGATTTTATTTGCGTCATTTGTCTGTTCTATAATTTATACAGATTCGCAGACCTTATTTCCATGCCAAAGCCCTTGAGAAAGGCCAGCTCAAAAACTGGAAGGAGTATCTCGACTTTGAGATTACCAATGGTACCCATGAACGAGTTGTGGTATTGTTTGAGAGATGCTTGATTGCTTGTGCCCTCTATGAGGATTACTGGATCAAGGTAGGAAAATAGATGTTTATTGAATTTTTGCCACCATAATTATATTGATAAACTATTTTATAAACCCTTGTGATCTACAACCTTGCTTTCTAATGGGCTTTATTACATGATATAACCTTGATTAACTAATCAGAATAGACTTAAAATTCTTGTGTTGTATGTACTTAAGCTTTTCTTATGACATTTGTGATTGACTAAACACCCTAACCCTTTAACCTCTATGGTCAATGTACCTGCCCGGGACAGGGAATCTATAAGTTATAACTTGCAGTATTTTATGTTTGTTAATAGTATGCCAAGTACATGGAATCACATAGCAAGGAGGAAGTAAGCACGATATATAGAAGAGCCTGTACAATTCACCTGATGAAGAAACCCAACATTCATCTGCACTGGGCTGCATTTGAAGAGGAACAGGGTAAGCAGATAGTTCAGAGGGAGTAGGTTTACTACTCATCATGGCTTCCAGCATATAGGGTTATTTATAGATGAGGTGACATCAATGTTTAGCACCTGGTCAACTGATACGTTAGAGGTGCGAAGAATATGCCCATGGATACAGTTACAGGATTCAATAGCCTTATCACATCTGATTGAGCGCGAATTTAAAAGCACAAGCCCTGCAGGTGCTCACGCATACTGCCGGGCAGTGCTCTGTTTGTTGCCCTGCGTTGACGTCACATGTCACCTCATCTATACTATAGATGCAAAATGGTTTTCTAGCTTCTAAAAGGTTCTGCAGGTTTATTTACAAAGAGTCACTAAAATGTGCAAAGGTTTTTTCACAAAATTATTGACTGTTGAATAATATTAATATTAAGGTTTGTATTGGCCCATCGGATGAGTTATGCTTCATGTAGATGTGATAACTTGCAATTCCAAATCAAGCTGGATCATGAAATTTTAACCTTAAACATTTTAGCACCCATCCTGTGTGTACAGTCAGTGGAAGGTGATGCTTGACCGATGTTACTGGAAACCAGTGGTGGTGGTATTCTGTTTTCTCTTAGCCCGTTTTGGTTTAAATTAACTTTGCTCTATCTCCCCAATCTACCTGTAGGTAACATTGACACGGCCAGAGAAGTCTTAGCTAAGCTGGAGGAAAACCTGCCCAACTTAGTGATGGTCACCCTGGAACGCATCAACCTTGAACGTCGACATGGCAACACTGACAATGTTATGAAGTTGTACGAGGATCACATCAAAGACGCCACCAACGAGAAGGTCAGCTCGTTCTACTCCATTAGATTAGCCAGGTATCTGTGTAAGGTAAGTCAACAATAATTGCAAATAATTAAGCCTGTATGAATTAAATGAAGATGTCTATTTACAGGCATGAAAATCTTCAGTTTAAAAAAACTGAATTCAGTTTTTTTTTGCCTGAATTTATGCATTTTCATTTATTCTCAGCCTGTTTTTGGGTATTTTGGCTGGATTTTACACATTTTTTCAGTTTTTCCCCCGGTTTCAGTTTTTTCCCGAAAGTTCATTCTCATGCCTGTATTTAATTTCAGTTTAGTTTGTTGACATACTGAGTCTCTTGTAGATTAATCACATGTGAGTAATGAAAAAAGGGAGTGTTGATGTGGGATGGAGAAAAATGCATATTTCCTCTTCTACTTATGGCCATGTATATGCAAGGAGATCATGCTTAAAGTATTGTGGTATTTCAATAATAGTGCACAAATACCCGTATTGCCACTTTTCTGTAATACAATCGGGAATTGAGTTTGCTCTCTTGAGAGTGACGGTTTGTTCTCTTTGAGAGTGACAGTCGGAATAGGTGGATGAGATCCCAACCAGCGTTCGAAGTAGTGGTTGTCTGTTCGCCCGGGACAACCAAATTGAGTGCCGGACAACCAAAAATGATACCACAGTTGTCCGGCGGACAACCATAAAATCTAGAGCCAAAGTCACTTTTGATACAATGCAAGTTGTTTCAAAATACGGACAACCAACAGTTTTGGCAGACAACCAAAAATTGCAACCTGGTTGTCCATGGGACAACCACACTTTTTTCCTTAATTCGGACGCTGATCCCAACTATCTTGGTGTAAATCAGCCATCAGGCGTTATGCACATTAGTCGGAGGAATGTTCTGGGTTTACATAGAATACCTTGTTGAACAGATCGCTGAGGATGGCTCAAACATTACAAATTTATGGCCCTCTCAAAATTGTCTTTTGCATCGTGCGACCTCTTGGATTGTGACCCCCACCCCTAAATTTCTGAATGCTACTATGGGAAAATGAAACAAGATACGGTGCTCAAAATTTCATGATTTTTCATTTCTCATCAGTATCTATCATAACACCGAAATAAAACAAATCCATGAAATGCTTGAACATTAACATGGAATAGCCCACGTTTTAATCTTATTAGTGGTTTTGAAGCTTGCAAAGTTATTTACAGGGGAGGGCGGCCAAGAAATCAAAATTTCAGACGTCGCCATTGGTTTTAACACGTAAAGGCGAAATCTTGACGAAAAATTCTGAATTTTTTTATATGTTAAGGAATATTTTCTCATTCCAAAACCGTTGGAGATGAAGAATCAACTCCACTGGAAGGTAATTCCGATTTTTGTGGTATTAATAACGAATGAGGACGAGGTCGTATCTGGGTCTTGGGAACACCCATGACCGACCCACATCAAAGCACCCAAATTGGTTTGTGGTTTGTACTCTGTATTGCTATAATTTCTTTTGACATTTTTGGTGAGTTGCTCTAATGAATGAGGCTTGGCTGCCACCGCCTAGTTATTTATTGTTTGAAGAAGAGGTATGTTAAAAGAAATGGCTGTACTTAGTGATGCTAAAGACTGAATCCTGTATGGAACCATCTACCATTTTGATATCTAATATTAGTTTGAAAGATGACTATTTTGATCTATAGATCTGTTAAATTTGTTAAGTTAAACCAAAGTTTAAATCCGGTTTTGTCCCCGCTAAACGGGGATGGCCAGATACATCTCACACGGCAATACTGCTGTGTGAGGATTTATTGGCTGATTGCACAAAGGTGCGGTGCACGCAGTGAGAGACGCCCAACATAGTAGTAACTGATCCAATGTTTATGCTGTTGTTTGCTTTGTAGGTAATGAGTAACAGAGACAAAGCACAGACGATCATTGAAGCTGCTGTGGAAAAAGACAAGGTAAGCAATTGTGTGCCTGTGTAGGTAAATACAAATTATTGCTGAGCACTCCAAATAGTACATTAATAGATAGCAAACTTTTTACTTTCAAGCAGCACTCCACAAAGATATACATGCACGTGCCAAGCTGTTAAAATGCTTTTTGAGGTTGCAGAGTTTGGTGTAGTCTTTAAATTCGTCAAGTCTTTGAATTCAATATGGTCGTTTAAAGTCATAAAAAATGTCACTAAGGCCTTTAAAGTATAAATTTTTTCTTTGTGTATAAATTGTAGATACAGCATCAATATAACAAAGTGTAAGAAGCAGTGGCGTAACAGGCGGGGGGGGGGGGGGGGGGGGGGTTTTTTTTTTTTTTTTTTTTTGAGAGGGAAAATTTCCCAAAACTGGGAAATTTGCCCCCTCAGAGCGGGTAGGCCCGATACGCCACTGGTAAGAAAGGTGTTCAAGTCCTTGAAGTCATGAAAAAATCTTTTAAAATTGTCTTGTCTTCAGGGTATTTGAAATTCTCTTATTTCATGTTGGTCTTGACTATGAACCCTGGGCTGGTACCAGCTGACTGTTTTAATGCGGACTTTAAACTCTTTTTGGCGGTGTCTGTTTTCTACTTGCAAAGTGTTCACCATAATCAAGTAGAGCCTCCAACTGGCACTAACATGAAGGAAAATGTTACACTAATTAATACAACATTGACATTGTATCGGTAGTTTAACTCCCATTCATGTTTATTGACTGCTGGCAATTGGAGGTTCTACTTGTGAAATCGCTGACTTTGCAAGGAGCAAGTGGGAAAGTAACTGTGTTTTATTCTCTAGTGGTTAGGCGTGTTTGTTGTATCAGCCACTGCACCATTGGTGCTCTGGTTTTATATGTGTAGTTCTATACTTTGTCCTAAACAAGTAGCATTGCTTTTGCACAGTGTCAACTGGGCACAACATGGAAAACTGCTACTGTAATTGCAGGCGAGTAAAATCGGGATCATCACATGCACTAATGATTGTTAGCTCAAAATAGAGTGTGTACTTCATGTAATGATTCCTGCTGGTATAGCTTGCAGCTGTCGTCGGGGCCGGAAACCTTAGCTTTATGCATCTGCCCCCGGCTGCGCGGTTTCTTTCGCTGCTCGGGCTCCGTTGGAACTTGGGTAGCCTCGGGACTGGTCGGCGGCGCTTCCGTCGCGGCCTTGTTGGCGGCTTGACTAGTGCTTGCCTCGGTAGCCTAGACCCTTCGTGGTGCTGTCCGGGCCCGTTCCGTGTTCACCATCGGGGACTTGAGGCCTCTGGTATCTGCCAGTTAGGCGCTGGGCCACTAGGCCTTGGATGTCCTGGCTCTTAGGCTGTGGCTGTTAGGCTTACTGCTAGCTAGCCTGGTCCGCTGTCTCCCTTGGGGCACTTGGGCTCAGATATGATTGAGCCTTCGATGCTACCCTCTGGGGATCAGCTGGGCCTAGCACGGCTTCCGAGTCGGGCCTATGACAGTTGCCGTATGGCGTTAGTCTCTGTTCCCCCTTGGGGTCAGGACCATGATCCAGCTTGGGTGTGATACTGGTCTTTGGGTCTTAGCCCCCGACTTCTTGGAGGTAGTGTGCCTTAGGCCTTGGCGGGTCCTTTGACTTTCGCCTTGGCTGCCTTGGGGCTTTCATCGCCTAGCCTTTGCTTACCGGACTTAGACCCTTAATATACATCGGGGTGATGCCCTGGTTCTTTCATCGCAGCTTGGCTGGACCCTTGTCAGGCCTAGCAGGCCGAGGATGATGCCCTGCGGCTTGGCTTGTTTTGTTTGTTTACTCTTGGCCCCCTTCGGGTTTATGAGGCCTGTGCCTATGCCCGTCTGGCGTGGCCCCTCCAGTTGCTTCACTGGGCCGGCCTAAGCCTGGGGTAGGGGCTTTATTGTCCTTTCTCCTTGGCCTTACACCCCGTACGGGGACCCTGATCATCGCGTCTTGGCTGTTCTCCCTTGGCCCTCCGTCCTCACTTTCGGTCGGAGGACCTCGGCCTACATGCCGTTGGTGCCCTCGGGGCTAGCCTGCTCTTGCCGGTCTTGGGCTTGGTCATTAGTCTTGAGTGATGCTCGGGTTTCCCTCATTGGGCTGGCTCCCACCCAGGTGGATGCCCTCGCCCTCTGGGCTCTGTTTGTCCTGGGACGCTGGTGGTTTGGCTTGTTGTCTAACCTTAATGTGCCCCAGGCCTTATCCTCGCCCTTGGGCTTTAGCCCTTTTTTTTTAGGGTCTTTCGACTTTGCCTGGACCATCCACTTTGGGTCGGTGTTCTGACGTGGTTGGTTCCTTCTACCTTTGTTCGGGAGTTGGGATGGCTTTGACAGTTCTCGCGCATTCCTTTGGCTCTCGGCTGGCTAGCCTGGTCCGCTGGCTCCAGGCCTACAAAATTTTTCAGTGTTTCTGGGACCCTTAATAGTCATGGAAAAAATTTTCTGTCAAATATGTGCGCCAAAGCGCACATACACGAGCGTAGCGCGACAGGTTTCTTAGGCCGGGGTGGGTATTTGTTGCTCCTATGGTTGCAAATCTGAGCAGTTTTGAAGCTTTTTGTGTAAATTGTAAGGCCATAATTTCACACATTAGAGAAATATTTACTATAATAATGCCATTGATTCATGGCTTGTAGTTAAAAATGTCAGTTGGAAACGTAGAAAAAAAGGATAAATGTAATGTAAAGTCATTAGTTGTAAATTAAGTGATACATTTTAAGTGTAATTTTATGTAAAATGACATTTCATTTTCCTTTAATTAAAATTGCCTAAACAAGAAAAAGAAAACTACACTTGTATTTCTGCTGTTTTTTTAATTAAAAAAATCATTGTCCACTAAAATAATTGTAAGAAATCAAAACATTTACTTTTTGCCTCCAGCTCCCCCTCCCACCCATCCCATAATATAAAACCCCTCCCACCACCACCAGATCTAGCCACCAGATGCTTTCTAAAGTACACCCAAGTATCAGCAGTGGATAGCCAAGGGGGTGAGCCAACAGGCCGGGAGGTGAAAACCTCAGGTCAGTGGTATGGTATTATGCCTTTGTTAGTTACCATGGTTACAGGTCAGAAGACACGCTCCACATTTGTATGATTACAAGGCTAAGTAGGGTGCATTTAACTCTGAGTCTCCATTTTCATTATGGAGGGACTGATTTCATGGATCTTTTACGTTTAAAAAAAATAAAACTATGAAATCAAAACCTGATTTTAGATAGAATTGGCTAAATAAATGCTCAATATGTATGTTTTAATGGAAAACAAATTGGATGTTTGGAATTCATCATTTTTGAATGGGAAAACTTTGAATGAATTCTCAAGCTGAAACTCACTTCAAGGTGAATGATGCAAATAATATTAGCTACCGGTTCGAACTGGACCGCGGACCCGGCCAAGGAAAGGAAACTTTATTGGAAGCTAATATATGTTGGCATTGTCGATTAATGATCAATGTTCTGCTCTTTATACACTTGTTTGTGAAATTGACCGCGAAGGAGGGGATAATGTATACTTGCAATCTCTGTTTTACTTTTGAATGAAAAAGCCAACTTGTTCAGACCATGCTGCTGAAATTCGGCAGTTCGCAAAATGTTTAAATAATTGGGATAGCGGGACGGGGGATATGTGATTGAGGGTGAGTATCACTTTATTTGTGAAGTGCTATGTCATGAAAAGGGCAACAAATGTAATAATTATACTGAAGACTGAGGTTTTCCACGATGTTTTCTTAAACCACACACTTATTACCAATTTGATAGACTGGCCGACATTTACGCAAATTAGCCAGGTACTCTTGGGGTTTGAGGACTTTATTTCTCAAAATGCGATCAGGCAGCGACCGCTTTCCGATACTGGTTGATACAAAACCAAATCATTTTATGGGAAACTCCATGGTGACCAAGACAACGTTCTTTAACTATTAACTTTAGTTTGGAAGCTTATTTTTTCCCAAATTATTTCCCGATGATGATTTTTAGGCTTAAATTTTTCTGCAGCTGTGAAAATTTTTCTGGGGGCCCCGGGTCCCGCGGGGGCTCGTGGATTTGTAGGCCTGGCTGTCCTCCATCGGGGGAAACTGGGACAAGGGTTTTGCGGCGGCTCGACGGGTGCCCTCTTTGGGGCTCGGGTACGGGACTAGCGTCGGGGCCTTGTTCGGCTTAGCGTTGGGGAGCGGGCGGGCCTAGCGTGGGGCTCGTCCGGGCCGAAAGCGGTTTCCGGGCTTCAGGCCAGGGTGTATCCCGATCTCGGGGTCTGTCTTAGGGGGGTTCCCCCCTCCCCACCAGAGGTTTTCAGGCTCCCGTTGTTCGATGTCTTCACTTGCGGGTTTTTCTTGACAGCCTTCTGTCTCAAACTGTGTTGCCTAGTCGGGAATCCCGCCCCACGACGGGTATTCCCTATTTGGGGGTTCTCCGAAACTCGCTTCACAGGTGGGCTTTTCGTTGTTCTTGGCAGTTGACTTGGTCGTGTCTTCCCGCCGTGCCTGGCGACTGGATATTTGTGCTTTTCCCCTAGTACCTAGGGGTCCTGGGGGGAGCACGTTTCGGTTGGCTCTGGTCTGTCTTACGACCTGGGAGCCCTCGACATCGTTGTTCTGCCCACTTTTTTATTCCCCTCTTCCTAGTCGGTCAAAAGTCTGTACCTGAACTTTAAGTCGGTTGGGAGTTCTCGCTCCGCGGTGGGAATGTCTCTGGGCGTAAACCCCGCTGTGAGTCATTCCATGTCGGAGTCTCGAGTTTGGTTGTCGCGTTGGTTACTCCCTTTTCTCGAGGCTTGGTGATCCTTAATCGGTTATATCCACGTTCGGGTTTAGTTAGACCTCTCCGGTGGATCTCTTCTCGCTTTCTATCTCGGGAGCCTTGTGTGCGAAGCCGCTATGCCCTGCCCGCGGACTCTTCTCGGTGGATCCTTTGCCCGTGCCGAGTTCGGCTACGCGGCTACTTGTTTGCCTCCTCATTACCGATTTGTCGTTCGGCCCAGGAGTTCCTCATGTTAGGATCATGACTTAACATTGTCACCTGCTCTCTGCTTACAGTCGCCACTGGTTAGGCTTCAGCTCGGGCTTCCCCGAGCGGTTAGTGAGCTCTCGGCTGGGGTCGCCTCTCGAGGCTCAACTCGTGGGTGTTCCTGCAAGCTAACCCTTTTGGGTTCTCCCCTCTGGTAGACATTCTCGGTGGTTTTACCATTTGTCTACCTGGGCCCGGATTGACTCTGGCCGAGCTGGGAGGGAAGTGCTAGTTTCTTAATCTCGTGTGACTGCTCTTCGGTGCCGGTTTCTGGTGCCGCGGATCCCGGTATTGCGGAGGTATGCCTCATTCTTCCTCGGTTGGTTCTGGTCACCTCGAGTCGGGGCCTGAATGGTCCCTCCCTCTCCTGGCTATGACAGCCTGAGGTGGGAATTTTCGCTTATTTTGAGGCGTGTTGGCTGTCTCCGATCTTCCGTTGTCTGGATTTTCGGTCGGACTGGCTCAGCCTACCACAGCCACGGTTGTTCGGTTGTACGTCGGTAAGTTTGTTCGTTCCATGACTCCTGCAAGCAAGGCGTCCCGTTTTTTTTTTTTTCTGACCCGAAAAGCTAGTTCCCTCTTGGGGTCTGAGTTCTATCCGGCGAGTTTCTTGGCGAAGGCCCCCAATCGTTCCTTTGGGGTGCGGTGTTTGGTTGTCGCTCTAGCCCTCCTCCTGTAGTACTCTTTCGGGGTCCTTTCCCGGCTGGATTAGCTCGGAGAGTTCCTTTTTCCTGTAGCTTATCCTCGGGTCAGGGGGGGTTTTTTTTTTACAGGGACTTTTCTCTCGCCCTCCACGGGGCTGGGGCCTTTAGCCTCATTCAGTCTCTCAACCATTATCTCCCCGACCTCTCTCCGTGGGGTCTTCTATGTGGTGTTCGACGGCCCCCTTCTTAGGGAGGACCGATGCCTCCGTTTTTTTGGTTGGCTCTTTTGCCCGCGGTATTACGGGGGTCCGCCTTGCGCTTCTTCTGGTTCCCTCCCGGATCCTCAGGTTTCGCAAGGAGGAGGCCTGTTCTCCGCTATGCCGCGGGAGTGCTTCGGCCCTTTTGTCCGGGGCCTTACGTCGCACTCCAGTCCTGTCGAGCTCTCCTCTAGCATATTCTTAGGCTTGGGGTTTTCTCTGCGGGATTCGCGGCTCTGGCTCTCCTCAAAAAACTTTGGCCAGGTCTTCTAATCACATTATAAAGTCTGAGGTCCATTTACTTCCCCCTGGTGTACTCCAAGTCTAGGTGAGGTATTGGCTTCCTGACTTTAAGGAATGATTCCTGTGTTTTTTGGGCTCTGGCGGTTTGGGTCTAAATTGACTGCATGCTATGGCTGCTCTCCGAAATATCATGTTCCACCTCAGACTGAGTGTGCTAGTCTGTGTTGATTGAAAATATTCATTCAAAGGGGTTAATGCATATGTTTCAGTCAGTTCACACATGGTGTAAAGAAATAAGGTCAGTGTAATGATTAATCAAAAACACTTTATGTTTTATAAAATCATCTAACTGAAGCTTGATTTCCTTCCAATGTTGACTTCCCGCTCCAGGCCCGACCCAACCAAACAGGATTGTGCATGCGTACGTGTGGCTTTGAGCACAAAACGGAACATTGGGGAAGGGGGGGTGGGGGGGAACCGTAGGAAGAGTAAGGGTGGACACGGGTTTGTGACCTGGGGTACTGTGGGTTGAGACCATTTTCTCGTTTAGGGTGCGCTAAAGAGGTATTTTGGGGGCATTACACTTCTCAGAAGGGAAAAAATGCATATTTCAGTCAACATTGGAAAGGAAATCAGGCTGCGTTAGATGATTTATAAAACATAATGTGTTTTTGAATAATCAATGACATGAATGTTAGTCATGAAGTGTGTTGTTGAGAATTTAAAACAAACTCAACACATTTATCAGTGATCCAAGATGTCTATCCTAATTGGCAAAACCCAATCTAAACCCAATTCGAGATCAATTGCATTTTCAAATTCTACAGACGTTTGAGTTTAATATCACAAAACCATAATAAAACCAAAAATACACATGGAGATGGAGGACACATTGACAACCAATTTGGATTATTTGTACCACTGACTTCTCCGGGTCTAGATTTTACAAATGTCATTGAGGGCAAATAGTTTTACAGGTATACTTTGGAAATGACAATAGAGGGCGCTATAAAACAAAAACTTGACCGTTGTAGGCCTATATGGCAAAGATAGTAATGGATTTTTTCTGAGTTTTGCAGAGGTAGTAGGTCATTGCATGTTCCTGCTGGCAAAATTGTATCAATACTGATAAAAGTGCTTAAAACATAAGAGGGATTTTGCATGGGGTCAAACAGCTGTGTTTGGCTCTATTTTTATCCACAATCTACAATTAAAAACTCGTAAAAGGCGTGTTGTTTTAGGTCGTACGATGTAATCGGAAAGCCCTTTTAGCAGCATGATTCGTGTGCTATCTGAGTTGTACTGGCTGGTGTGTCTAATGTTGTTACTTGTGTGTCTAATATTAAGAAAAGGTCACACAAGTATACCCTTATTAACTTAAGTTAGTCTGTGCCTGTCTGTGCCTGTGTGCCAGACTTTCAGTTTACATTTTTGGTTAAAATGTTGTCTAGCTTTTTAAGTGATGGATCAAGTTCATACTTGGTATACATGCTTATTCATTGAGAGTGAGACGAGGGGTCTTGTGTGGGGTCTCACAGATGAGGAAGTCAGGTCAATCAGGGGTCATTGTCATTGGGTCATTATATTGCTCTACAATTATTTTTTATCCACGTAATTGGACTACCTATTTGGGACCACTGCCCCTGTTTTTCTACATATGTGTTCAGTTTAGTTATACTTTTTAAAATGTGTTCAAAATGAGTGGAAAGAGGATCATGAGATGGATGCCCTTTCTGCTTTGTAATCCATTGTTTGATAAAAATTAAGTTGACTTAACATGTTAATGCTCGTATCTCTGCATCTAACCTGCTTATGATCATTAGACTTTGTGGACTTAAACCTAAGGCAGGGGGTCATTTGAGGTCAAAGGTCATTTGGAAGTCAAAGCAGCCCACCTATATTCTATGAATATAGTGATCGGGAAAGCCAAGAAATGCCGAATTGTAGTTGAAAAATGTTTATGCGCATCAGTGGTAGACACACTAATAACTTCCAAGGTCTGTGGTGTTAAATGTATTTTGAAGTTTGAAGGGATGGACATAGCTTTTCTCAGTGCTTCTTTTCAACTCAAGGAAGACCAAGAATCTGCCATTGCACATCAGCTTACCATTGCCATAGAGCCAGGAGTAAACACGTTTGCAAGAAAACTGGCAGGTGAACCAGTCTATGCTCTTAAGATTTTCTTTGCTAGGTCCTCTTCAGGATTCTGACTTGACAGGGATATTCCAGAATAGACTACATGGAAGGATGAGGACAAAGGAGTTGATGGAACTTGATGGTGCCCCATTATTTACTTGTAAGTACCTACATCAATTACTGCTTTTTCTATCTGTTGCAGGAATTGGTTATGAATGTTAAGTTTTCAGTCATATGTATAATTATAGAGCTAGCTATATAGCTGAAACAATTCTTGAATGGATAAAAAATTTATTTTGTAAGTATTAAGTACCTATTTTTATTATAGTACAAATTTTAATGAAAATATTGAAAGCAAATTTGAGTAAAATTTTATATAATCGCAGTTTATCAGATAATATCGTTACAAATCCTGCAAACAAACAAATCGGCCTTGGCTATGAATTATAGGGATGCAAGACTTACGGAAATTTGCCGGAATTTCTGAAATTTGGCCATAATAAAAAAAATTCTGGAAATGTTAAATAAAAAGGAAATTGCTTTTTTTATTTTATTTATGGACTTGGGTAATGTTTTTCAGCATTAAAAACATACCCACATTTTTGCTAGGCGATATACCTCCTTTAACTCCTTGTGTAGCCGTTAGTTTGGACGATTCACACATTTGTTTATCATCGTGTTTGGCCACAGGGGCAAGGGCTGGATCAATTTTCAGAAAATTAATATGTCCACTTACGTCCCTGGAATTGAGCATAAATTGGACAATCACCGACATCTGATAGCTCCATTTTTCAATGGAGGGGTCCACAATTTAACAGATATTGCCCACCAGCAAATACATTGCAGAGGCTCTAGGCCTGTTCTGATTTTTGCTGGTTTCAGGCCTAAGGCCGATTCTGTAGTTTGCAGGACTTGGCCCCAATATGATGCAAATGTTTTTAAAACAGATTAAAAAAAAATTAAATGCAAAAGGACTAGGCCTAAATTTTAACTACAGCTTATTTACATGGTATTTGGATTATCAAATTTCAAAATGCCCGGATGCTAACATCTTGATGGACTTTCATTTCTCTATCTTAGGCATACGAGCAGATGTCGTCAAGGAATGGATAAACACTCTGATCTTTGACCATCGGTTTTACTTGGGCATCTTGACATCAATATCTCCGCATATTTGCCACAAGAAAGTGAGCAGAAAAGGCAGTGTATTCAGCTTCTCGAAAATAAACCTAAACCAAAATAAATGCAGTAGCCTTCAAATACTGAAACTATCACAGCAACTCAAAGAGTAAACAAGCGCTGACACTTGAGAAACCAGGAACTTAAAAATGGCCAGGGTTAAAGTATCTCTGCAACATATTGTCATCACTTCTACGACATAAACGGTTACGAATTACAAGAAACAAAAATAAATCGCAAGACATCTTGGTGATCGCCATGTGCTGTTATGGTCTTTCACGTTTGCGACTTCTGTTTGACAGTATTAGCGATAGCATTTCAACTTGGAAAAGGATGTTTGAATGTCTTCTGAGGTCTTTATTGGTCGACGTAGATGATCCTGTTGTGAAGTTCACGCTGAATCGGTCAACTTGCAGTTAGAGTGGAGTTTTTCCAGTGGTGTCTTTCTTGATGTGGTGGTGGTACTTTGTAATGGCTTTTCGTCTTGTAAGCTTACTGGTCAACCGACATAAAAGGATTGTTATCGTCGCTATTCTCTGACAAATTCTTGTTTTTAAAATTGGATTTGGGTGTGATATAGGTTCTACCGACACATTTAAGGAATACAGAAACATGATATCATACTATTTCCATTACATTGTTCACTCTTATGTTATTCACTGGGTTTTGTCAGGTAAGTTAAAGCTCTTGTTCCCATTAAAGAGATTTTCTGTAATTTGGCACAAGTACTACCATTCATTATCAAAAGAGTACTAGAATGCTTAGGTTAAAACAGTAATTCTATATTCCTTCTTTTCAGGTTTCTGCAGTTACACCCCATGTAATCTTTTATCATTTGTAGCATGGTGTGACCTCACATGGATTTTGACTGGGAGCCACGCCCAGTCCAAATTTTATTAAAATGTTTTATTGAACGGAAGAATTGTCAACTGATCTTGATTTTGCATGCACTTCTTATGGTATAGACATGCCATCTCAGTGGCAAGTGACTTGTCAAGATCGACTGATGTTTTTTTGTTTAACAATTTTCTTTAATTTCAAGGTATTCTGAAAAGATGGGGATTCTTCTTTTGTAACTTAGTAAATGCTATGTACAGAAAAGTATTATAATCCAGATCTTGTAATTTCAAGGTGCAATGAGAGATTTTGTGAGAAAGTTTGTGACATTCCAGAACAGATAAAAGATACTAAATACAAGCCAAATGACACGAGAACAATTACTATAAGGTCAAGTTGGTTAGAGATGGTATTCATAGAAAAGAAAAGTGACCCAACGGTATTAGCGAAGTGAAAATGAGAAGAGCCGAGGAGAAAGAAAAGAACAGTGACAAGGCAAGGCAGGCCAGCATTACATGTACAAAGCAAATCACAAGATATTGAAGGAATATTTATTTTGAATTTGGATTCAGTGTTGAACCAGTTTTTTTTTTTTTAGGCTTGCATTTTTGTATGCGTATCTTTTCTGCAGGCTTGTAAAATCATTGTACACAGCTGTACAAAGGAACTAGCCTAGCCCCTATGTTGCTCTTTCAATACCTTCACATAAATGAGAGCTAGGCCATACAGCAGTGGAAACTAGTATTAGTATATTTTTGTTTCGGTTACTTTTTGAGAATGTTCTGCATATGTTCTGCAAATTTTGACAAATTCTGTCAGTGCACTTTTGATTATAATTTGGTATGACGATGGTATGAAAGTGCATGTATTTGTAGAAATTCAATGATTAAATTATGTGTTTCTTTTCTTGTCTTTTGACCACAGATTCCTGATCCACCTGGCCAAGATGATGTTATTGTAATTGACGATGACCAAGCAAGCAATGCCGATGTCTGGGCTTGGAGTATTGGAGAGGAGGATTCCGAATCTAAAAAATCTAGTCGAAATGGCTCATCCAGAAAACGTTCTGACTCTCGCAGTCGCGATTCCTCACGCCGCCGCGACCATGGTCGCGATTCACCCAAACGACGTCGTGGCAGATCCAGAAGCCGATCGCCAAGAAGGAATCGGTCACGTAGTCCAAGACGTACTGCACACTCCAGGAGCCCCAATCGCAGTGCACGCCCTCGAAGTCCCAGTCGCCACCAACGTTCTCGCAGCCCATCAAAGTCAAAGACGACAACTTCATCCAAGGCAGCATCATCAACAAAAGCAAAATCATCTACTCCATCAGAATCGGAGAAGAAGAAAACTGCTGCTGCTGCTGCAACAACTGAGAAAATTCAAGAGGAAATGAAAGATGTGCAAAATGCTTGGCAAGGTGCAGGAGCTACTCTGAGAATGCTTGCTGCAGAAAGTTCTGAAGTTGAGGAAGTGCAGTACGAAGTAACCGATGTGTATGAATCAAGTCCTTCACCTGAAGTAGTTGAAACTGAACCAATTCTTGAAGTTGAAGGATTTGTCCACAATATGACACCAATCAAATCTGGAAAGAATAGCGCCAAGTACTTCTACGCCATACTGCAGGTGTCGCAGAAGGACTACATCAATATGGTCTGTTTCAGCACTGAAAAACACGAGTTGCTGATGTCTATGGCACGAAGTAAAGGAGCATTAAAGTTCTCAAACATTACCTACATACATGGTCGAATTGGAAGTGGAGGCAAGGATGTGACAGTCAATACTCGCACCCGCATTTCCAAAACCAGTGTCAAGTTCTATGCTACCAAGCCATTTTGGTCATTCCTTGCCAACTTCTGCTCGCTCCACTCAGCTGAGACCCGCGTCGCTGATGGTGATCACATCCATGTGGCAGTTACAGTGCAGAGCTGCAACAACAAGACAGATCAGCAAATTGTACGCGGTAACGAAGTTGATCGGAAAGATTTCGTTGTGACAGATAAGTCTGGAAACATCACTCTTTCTACATGGGGCGAGTACACCGACGTACTTCAAATTGGAAAGACGTACATGGTTGGCAACGTGACAGTGAAACTCCACAAGGGTGTCAAATGTCTCAACACGAATATCCGCACCAGTATCATAGAGGGCGTTTGGGATCGTAAAAAGCACGAGTTGGATTACACCATTGTTTTTCCCTCCGTGTATCCTGAAGATGGTGGATCATCACTGGAAGACCAGAAGAAAGTGGCTCTTCAGCCGTCGCCTGCAAGAACAGGTCTCCTTGGTCAAGCGCCTTCAAGAATATCCTCCAGAGATTCATCATCTAGATCAGCTCATCACTCGGGAGGCGATTATCTTGGCTCCAGATCACTTGGCAGCAGTGTAAGGTCTTCATCCACTACTGTAAGAATAGATCCAACTCTTAGTATTGAGAGCAAAGTAGGTTTTGTTAGGGTGAATGATGGTTGTGGTAGTGTTATTAGGTTCATGTTGTTAAAGGGTCTTTTAAGAATGGATCAGCTTGTTGCCTTGGCCTTTGTTTGCAGTTCTCAGACCAGCCACAAAGTAGATCGTAAGAATTCAAGGTGGTGTTATAATACACCTGTCAGTTGTATGGCGCACTATGCGACCCCCGGGAAAGGTGCGTCATGGGTGGGGTCATTTACCACCACATTCTTGACGCAGGGTGGTGGGTACAGTCATTGCAGCCTGTGTCCGTCACAACATTGAGAAATAGGTGCGTAAATGTCCGTCATTTACCTGGGTTGGTAAATCATTGGACGAATACCGTCTCAATACGAACGTTTTTGTATGATATAGGCCATACTCGTCTGGCTTTTACAATGCCTCAGCAGTGTATCCAAATTCGGATCCTTTCGCCACGTTTCCACTGTATGAATTGCGTTTTTTATCGTTGTCGTCATGTCGTTAAAACTTGTTTGTGGTGACCTATGCCTGCTGAAAATACCCCGGGCACTAAATATTTCAAGTTGCGAACAAACCTATAGGTAAAATTTGATTTTGGGACCCACGAATCTTCGTTCGTGGGTCCATAGTACTGGGGTGTTGTTAACTGCGTGTTTATCTTATATCGTATTGTCTTGAAATTTTGCATGTGTGTTGGATGACGTGGGAAATAATGCAGCGTTTTCGTTTGGAAATAGGTGGGAAAGCCAAGGTTAGGGTCTAAACAAACAAATTGGTTGAATTTGGTTCATGATGTGTCATACAGCTCCTTTTGGATGTGTGCATTGTAAATGGCCATGAAAGCTGTTGGGAATAGCAAAAAGTCAATCACAGAAGCCTCTGGCAAGCCTTCCCCTTATCATGCTTATCACTTGACCTCCATGTAGCTGCTATTTAGCCTTGATGCATTTGCATATACCTTAGTTGTGTCAGTGTGCTTGCAATGTGTTTACACTAATTAGGGTCACTTACCTTGCAAGGACACATTCCATGTCTGTTGACATTTCCAGGCTCAACACCTTTCTGGTCAGATATATAATATGCTAGTACATAGTTTTATAATGGACTATAATGTAACATTTCTGCACATGATAATTTTGAAAATGGTTTATATTTCCTCAGAATGTAAATTTGTGTTTTTTCCATGATAAGCCTAGTGCATGCACCCAATCAAATTTGGCACTAAGGACTGACTCAATCTGGTCAGTCAGATAGTATTAAATCCTATACCCCTAGTACAAAATCATTTATTTCTCAATTTAAAAAACTATCTGGAATTTCCCTGATCCACTAACCTTTCCTGTGTGTGTGTATGTGTGTGTGTGCGTGTGTGTGTGTGCGTGCATGGTGGTGTGTGTCTGGGTATGTGTGTCTATGTCTGTATGCCTGTCTGTGCCCGTCTCTTGGCTGTCATGTTTGAGGTGTCTACATGAGGGTGTGGTCAACCAAAAATGTCAAACATAAGTATTCTTATGCCAAGAAATTTGTCAAAACCTCATTTCCTTGACTCAAATTTTGAAGCTGTGACCTTTGGAATATTTCCAAGCCTTTCGCCTCAAAAACTAAGTAATATTTATTATTGAACCACGTATTAACAGTATTAAAATTGCTCAAAGCAAGATCAAGAAACCAATTTGTATGTACCAGAGCCGTACGCAGGATTTTTTTACGGGGGGTGCGGGTCTTCGAAAAGTGGACCTTTTTTGGAAAAATGGACCTACCCCCCCTAAAAGGGCCATTTTTGAACATTTTGAACACTCATCACCAAAAAGTGGACTTTTCCTCATATTTTCTCTTAATTTTGCCTTTTTATCAAAAAAAATAGGCAAAATGTGGACCTTTTTCCCTCTTGTGGAATTGGGGGTTGCGAATTGGAATGTACTTTTGCATCATTTGAGGAAAACACCTTCAAATTGAATTAAGGGCATATTCAATTTTCAAAACGTTGTGATTTCATTGATGAGTTGTGTTTAGGGTGTTTTTGCTGTTTTGGTGAGTTATGGATTTGATTTCATTGATGAGTTATGTTCTTAGAGTTATTTTTGGTGAGTTAGGAATGGAGTTCATCAACGAGTTATGTTCAGAGTTTTTAGAGTTATTTTTGGTGAGTTATGGAGTTTTCATCGATGATTTATGTTTTAGAGTTTTTTTGATGTTTTGGTGAGTTATAAATGGAGCCCGTCAATGAGTTTTAAGCATTATTTGTTAGGTATGAATGGAGTTCATTGATGAGTTATGTTCTTAGATTTATGTTTTGGTGAGGTTGGTTTCGGAATGGAGTTTTTTATTTTTGGTGAGTTATGGAGTTCATCGATTAGTTAGGTTTAGAGATTTTTTTGGGATATATTTTGGTGAATTTATAAATGGAGCCCGTCAATGAGTTTTAAGCATTATTTGTTAGGTATGAATGGAGTTCATTGATGAGTTATGTTCTTAGAGTTATTTTTGGTGAGTTAGGAATGGAGTTCATCAACGAGTTATGTTCAGAGTTTTTAGAGTTATTTTTGGTGAGTTATGGAGTTTTCACGATGAGTAGGTTTAGAATTTTTTTGATATATTTGGTGAATTTATAAATGGAGCCCATTAATGAGTTAATAGAGTTATTTGTTAATGAGGTATGAATGGAGTTCATTGATGAGTTATGTTGTTAAAGTCATTTGGATGAGTTATGGATGGGAGTTCATCAACCTTTCCAGATGTTTAGTTTTTTTGTGAGTTGTGGCATTCATTGATGAGTTATGTTTTAGAGGTTTTTTTGTTTTTTTTTGTTGAGTTGTGGATAGATTTCACCAATGATTATTTTGTTTTTTAAGTGTTTTTTTTTTTTTTTTTAAAATGGTTCTTTTGGGGTTCTTTTTTTGTTTTTGAGTTCTTGGTGGTCACGAAAGCCGGTGACCGCCTGGTTCTATAAGGCCATCCCTCCATTATTTACCTTTTTAAAGGGCCATTCCATTAATCAATTACCAATTAATTCCTCCATTTACCAATTAAAGGGCCATTCAGGCCATTTCTCAGTTACCAAAGGCTTATTCCTAAAGTTGCCAAAGGAACCATTCCATCATTTACCTTGGAAAGGCCAATGCATTTTATTTAAAAGTGCCATTCCTTCATTTACCAATGAAAGGGACATTCCTCAATTTACAATATTAAAAGATATTTCTCCAGTTACCAAATAACCGGCCATTACTCAATTTACCAGTTAAAGGGCCTTCCCAATTAAAGGGGCATTATATGATTTTCTGGAAATGGTTAAGCTGATGATGTCAACGAAATGGCGGACGATTTAAATATTTTGCTGAGTTCCAATGTGGCAACGTGTGGTTTTCAGTCAGTAGATTATAAGCACCGGCCGAATTTATTGTCACTGTTGCGATAGCATCTGCTAGACTGGCTATCAAAAATACGCAATGCGCGAGTGGGACGCGAGTACATCGCCGGCGAAGTGAAATATGTTTTTGAACAGAAGCAGAACGTTTCATAATATAAAACTTGGCTCCGATACCTCTATGCTCAGATGGATCATTTGCACGACGATCAGCTGCAGCTGCGGTATTTGTTTTGTTGTTGTTGTTTGTTAGCCATAGGGCCTACTTTGTGGTCTCTTGATTGTGAAAGATATAAAAATGAGCATGCATAAACATCTAGATAGATTGTGTGAAATCTCGTTTATCGATGCACTTTGCAATGAGCCAATAGAAGATGCATTCGTTTCCAGGGTATGTTCTAGAAGTATTTTATTAGAGGTGGGCTATAGAGGGTCATATTTGGGTCATAGTTCAGATCACTTCGAACACAGGCTAAAATGATGACTTTATTGATGCTTATCCCATTTTCGAAGAAAAAAAATAAAAAGTGCGAAAACCAAGGTGCCCCAATGAAAAATACAAAATGGCCCCAAAATTGACCAAAAATCATATTTTTGACCATAACTAGATAAGCTTTTGTTTAATCACCTTCATTTTTGTGGCAATACCCATGTTCTGGCCTGCAAGGAATCATTCTATGCAATTTCTATCTCACCACGACTTTTGTTTTCTCGATATGGCAGTTTTAGCCTAAAATTGGACTGCGAGGGCGCTTTCCCAAATACCATAGTAGAAAAGTTTTTTTAAATTTTGACTGGTGGGCCATCATCAGAAGTGTTGATGCATCATTTTCTGAAGATTAGAGCTGTGTAACACTAACCATTTTCCTGTGGCATTAATTTAAAATTTGACGAAAACACTCCCATTGGCATGTACAGGGGTCAACAAACTTTCTTATGTGTGGGTTTCAATGGAGGGCATTTTTATGACATTAAAAAGCCTTCAGTTGTAAAACCGCAAACACCACGCAAGTCAAATTTCATGCATGTGTTCATAATAAAACTCTCTTAAACTTTTTGAATGTTAAAATTACCATATCAATTGGATGCGCATTTTATGGGAAAGCGCCCTCAGAGGTCAATTTTAAGCAAAAATTGCATTTTCAAGAAAAGAAAGGATATGGTGGGATGAAAGTTGCATAGTATGATTCCTAATACCCCAAAACATGGTATTGCCACCAAAAAATTAAGCAAATTGAACAGAAAATAATTGAGTTATGGTCAAAAATCAAATTTTTGACAATTTGGCGGCCATTTTGGATTTTTCGATATGGCACCCTGGTTTTCGCACTTTTTCCATTTTTTTCTTCGAAAGTGGATCAGGTGATTAAAAGTCATTCAAAGCGCCTGTGTTCGAAGTGATCTGAAAAAACATTGACCTTCTATAGCCCACCTCTAATTTTATGTTGTACTTTATATCACGCGTATACGTACCTTGAAGTGTTTTAATAATATAGTGAAACAACCTACATTTATCATTGTTTCTCAATGATTTTCCCAATCGTAGGTATTATCAAGTCCAAGAGTTCAGCTCCAAAAGACCCACGTTTTCAGTATCATTTCAGTTCCAAAAGACCCTTGATTTTCAATTGCTCGTGGAGCATTCCCACCAAAATAAATGTTGTGCCGGGGGCGTGGGCAAACAATTTGAGGCTTGAAGAGGGGCCTGAACATATTCATTTGCATCCTCCGCCCACATGCTCCAAAACTTTCTTACATTTATTAAAAAAAAGAAAAAAATAGTTTATATTTTTTTCTTCTATTCCCTTTCAATATTAGTATTTAAAATATACTGTCCGCAACAGAAGAATCAACAAAATTTTCATAAGAACATCAACACGCACACACACGCACACACACACACACACACACACACACAAATGTTTTTGTTTACAGTGGAAAACCAGGGGAAAAAAATCAATGAGCTCAAGGTATTTAATAAGGTATTCGATCTAACACTGGACAGTATAGAGGGTATGCAATAGCCTATTAATCCTAGCAACGCCATTACGTAATCCCTAGTTACGTGCTGAGCCCGACTTGTCGCCATCGTGGAGGACAACCACAGTGTGTTTACAATGTATAACCATGCACCACCAATGTCAAAGTATTCATTCCGAATTACTTAATGCAATTAAAAGAACGAATATCCCACTAAAAGACCATTGGCGACATCAATCTTTACTATATCCCAATAAACACAGAAAAAAATCCTGAGAAAAAATTCCGAATTGACAGTAACACAGGCATGATCCAATGTGTTGCACATTATGAATATTCAGTTAATTCCTACGAAAGTCAAGTCATACCATGGTCATACTAAATTGTTTGTGGGTTGGCTGCAAAATCGGTTGTTATCAGGCCTAAAATTTTGCTGAATATTCTCTGTGCTTCTTGAGCTGTTGGTAGGTAAATCTTGTTAAATTTTCCAATTTGCTAATTAAAATCTTTCCGATAGATTTTTTTTTTTGTTATCATTAGAAAACACGCTATTGAAAACCAACCCATTTAACAAACAGAGCTTCTCGCATTCTCAAACAAGAACACTACCAATCGCGCCTCCTATTACGTGTAAGAGTCTGAAAAACTTAAATAAGGGTAAAGATACTGTGAATTAATTTGTCACCGAGACTGCTTGGGACTACATAAATTTAATAAACAGGAATCTTTACTCTATAGAGATAACTTGGGCCTGTAACATCTCACAAGCAGAAGTCGTCGAAACAAACCGGAAACATTAAAACAAACACACAAACTGGCCAAATAAAACAAAAATACACCCGCAAAGAAAATAATTAGTAGGCCTATAAATAGTCCATCTTTGACTGTAAAAGAAAATAAATGGTTGTGGGAAAAATCGCCAACGACGTTTTCTCATGTCAGGGAGAGTTCTTGTTTCCTCGCGGTCACGCGGGGATTTTCCATACCAGGAAAGCTCGGAAGAATTTGAGGCCCTTGTCCGTTGTGGAACGATTCGCACACGCTTACACAGAGTAAAAAATCATTATTTTGCGTCTATTGAGTTCTTATTGCTAATAAAATATGATAGTCATGATAATAATAGCTATAATTTTCCGGATAATTTTGCAATGGTTTCATGAAAACCGCGGGAAAAAAAGATTTAATGAAATAAGCTGAAATTGGCTTCTTCCGGGTTTGTTGCTACACGTATTCCGTTGTTTTTATTTCTCATGTTAGTTTAAGTGCGGATTCAAGTGCAATTTTTCGTGAAATTTCACTTTAATATGAGTTGTTTTCAATAAAAACGTATTTTAAAAAACATATAGAAGGAAAACAAACTTGGTATTTCAGTAGGAAATATAAACACCGCTGAACGTGCCGTGTCCATGTGTTTCACTCGCCAGTGCGCAGTGTAGGCTACCTCCAGAGCTCTCAGGTTGTCCTCCCAAAGATGTCGCTGCTCGGCCATCCTTAGATAATTGGGTCTTATATGCAAGAGGTGTTAATAGCTCATGACGTAGTATTGCATACACTCTATACATTTTACATGTACATGTTCTGTGTAACACGCTGACCCAAATTCATCACCTGGCCCTGGCCGGTCCCCGTGCGCATAATCTAAGGTGCAGCCCACGGTACACAGGTGCCGTCATGAAGGAATTTCCATGAAAAAAAAACTGGGTACCTCGGCCGCCTGGGCGGAAGAAAAAGGAGTGAGTTGGAGGGGGGGGGGGAGCTGTAAGTTTAGCTTAATTGAAGGGAAATTGAACAGGAAAATAATTGTGATGACAGAACGTCATGGGTTTGAATTTATAAATGTTAAACTAATCTGATAAATCCATCTTGTGGTATTTATAAAATAGTTCACTACTTGTCCATTAAAACTCCGCTATTGCATGCATATCGATTCGCTTGCCCTTGCCCTGCCCTTGCCGGTGTTATGATATTTTAAAAATAATGACGTCAAGGAGATCATGCTACTGTTTGAATATTCATTAGTTCATTCGTAATTTTCAAGTAATGACGATTCGCGCGTGCGTAATTATCCATTATACCATGAGGTTATTATTACGTTACCGTACTGGCCGGGAAAATCTATGAGAGTGTTACTTTGTCTGCAATGATATTTTTAATCAAATCCTTCACTATTTCAAAAAATAACACCCTAAGTAAATTATTAAATGTCTCATTACCATTCAAGATGTTTGTTCTTGTTGTGATGGCTAGGATGTATAAATACAGCGTTTACAATCGACTTTCTCGGTGCTATTGTTGCGAAATCCCCAAAAAGCTGTGTAGTTGGACCTGGTACTGGTAGGGGAATGCGTGATACCCAAAAGATCATTGCGTGTGCGCAATTTTTATCTTCCACGTGCTTACAAGCTGCTCGATGACAAGTGTGAAGGAGATACGTGAGCAGCAGTACACGAGTGTCGTTTTTTTTTTTAACAAAGTAAACAACAACACTAAAGTTAAACGGACAATGAATTGACAGGCGACCAAGACGAGATGAAATGACACAAGTATGAACGTACATGTGCAGGCGCGGATCCAGGGAGGGGGAGGAGGGGGCGCCGCGCCTCATCCGGGTAATTCTGCAAAATCTTGAAAAATCGGCCCATTTTTGGAGCTTTTGAACATTTCAGCCTTTCAGCCCCCGGTAATTTTGCGGTTTTTCAATTCTGGATCCGCCACTGAGTGTGGGCAGAGAAATGTCGCATTAATCCTAATATTGTTTTTATTCACTCTTTTCACTGACACTGTTAATTCTTCTGTGATCACATTTACAAAACACACAACACTCGACATTGACATTCTCATGACTTCAAACATAAAAAACGGTACACCAAATCCATCATTCTGCTGTCTTTTTTTCAAAAACATTTTCCAATTTGTTAAATATGGCGATTGGGATTTCTCTACCGTCAAGTCTTTGAATATAGTAAAGTTGTTCGTCTGATGTCGGACGAGATCTTTAAACACCCCCAGCTGACGTAATGATCACGACCCGTCACCTTTGACCGAATTTCATTGATTACAGAGTCACGAGGGAAGGGAGTATCGCCATGATTATAGTGAATGCTCAGAATTTCGTCAAAACTTACGAGGTATTTTGAAAAATATGGATCTAATTCTGACGAGTATAACGGCAAGTTGTTTAGGTTAAGTAAAGAAGGGTTTAGAGTCGGTGTTGGAATGGTTTATAATGTCATATTGAGGTCGAATAATGGAATTTATTAAGCCAAGCTGATATCGGAATTATGGCGATATTGCGATATTTTTAGGCCGCGATGTACAATATCAACAGGGGCCGCTGTGGGGGGGGTGCCCATGCTCCGCGCCGCCAGAATCAGCATTCGGACATTTCACTGCAAAAAGTCATGCAGTTCGTCATGACAGACGTGCGTCCTTAGGACAGTTAAATGGTTCGTCATTATCAAGAAATGGTGCGTCACAAAAAGTATTATGCGTACCCGTCATTTGTAAGCAAAGGTGCGTCATATTTGAGACGGGTGCGTCATGGTATAGGTAAATCCGCCTCACATTGGACAAATGACGCACCATTCCCGGGGGTCGCATAGTGCGCCTTACAACTGACAGGTGTATAATTTAGGAACTCCAGATGGATAATAAACAACAATTCGCAAATCAACAGGGTGGCTTGATCTTGGCATAGGCCATTTGCATATGTGACAATTGATAGTCTGATGTCGGAAAATGAACAGTCATGGATTATGATTTTAGAAAAGTACTGAATACAGGTGAATATTGGTTTGAATGTTTCTGGTGCTTTATGCAGTAGCTGCAGACTTGATTTTGGTCCTGATCACTCTTGAAATTGAGCTTTTTGGTCATGGAATTTTATTTGAAATCTGTGGTGCACAGTCTAAATGCTTGTAACTTTAATAGTGTTTTGTGCTAGTTGTGATCTGCCCTTGAAGCCCATGATGTAGATTTTTCATTTGTAGAAGTATTGTAGAAGTAGTAGTTGGATGAGATTAGATACTCAGGATATTTTATCACCTATGGTAAGTGGAAGTGCAACATTTGACTCATGGATACTGTACCAAGATAGTTTTTCAGTTTGTAACCATTTCATTAGGTTTTCCAATTTAATCAAAGGTCATTATACTACTGGCAGTTAGTGTGTTGTGTGTGTTCTTACAAAGCTTGTGTGCTGAACAAATGGCCCTTGTGTGACTTTTTTGTGGGCTGCCAGCATAGCTGGCAGTGGCAGGACCACTTAGCAATTTGTTATGTGTGTGTGTATGTACATGTATGTGTGGATGTGTGTGTCACTAAAATGTAAAGTTTTTAAAATTCACCTCAGTTGAAGTTCAATTGAAACCAAACTCGTGCATATGTGCAACATGGGATCTCTCATTATTATGTTGATGAGGTCAAAGGTCACATGCCAAGGACAAAGGTCTCATGAGGCTGAGTTGAAATAGGCTTGCGGCCCACAGCTTATATTCTTAGAATATAGCGAGCATGCAACCGCAAGCTGAGAACTGCAAAATTGTAGTTACCATATGTGTCCAGCCACACAAGAAATAGCATTTATTTCAGCATAAAATGTTGTACGCCTTCTGTTGATGAAATATGGAAAAGGGCGGTTAAAAGGCATACACATGTCCATTTGTCCATGTGTGTGTGAAAAAGTCACAAGTACAACACAAAAAAGTCGCACAAGACACCGAGACAAGAGCAATATAAAAAGACACAAGTAATGTTGGGAAACACACAAGCAAAAAGTCAAAAACAAGTATATTTCTGTTAGTGTGTGTGTGTTTGTGCGTGTGTATGCATGCATGTGATGCGACGAGTAAGCTGATTTGTAATTGGCAGTCATTCAAACAGAATTAGCAGTCTAACTGCAATCAGACAGAACCTGTGCTTCAAAATACATGTTGATAATGATTTCAGGTAAGAATTTATTCTAGCACGCTGAAATCAATCTGCACTACAGTCACACTTTGAAAACAATTACAACTAAAACCTCAATCAAAAAGGCTTTCTGATTTTTATGCTGGATAAAAGTTCCTTTTGGGGTTACTGTAACAGGGACACAAATATAAGTAATTCAAATTCTGAAAGAAGGGCAAATATTTTATACTCAATATGTTACAAACCCACATTCTGGATACAATTAGAGCCAGAATTTAAACATTTAGCAAACATTCACAATGTGTATAAAAAGTATAACAGCATAGCATATTTGATGGACATCAAAACTGATCATGATATTAGAACAATCATATTTGTTTTGTTTAAAATTTCATTAAAAAAAATAAAAAAAATAAAAAAAATAAAAATAGTCAACTAAAGTTCAAATTGTATGGTATTTACTTTGGATGGAAATATCATTTAAGTTACTATGTAAGCAATTTGTTTAAACATGATTACACATTGAACCAGGTTTTGAACCTCGCGTTAAGATAACATTTTAATTATGACATGAATTTAATATTGAAAATTGGTTTGTTGTGACTAGTTAGTCTTGTTAAAATTTACCAAATTAACAATCCAAGTAGTGGAATCAATAATATGGCGACATTGTCCCAATTTGCCTCTAGTATTGCATCTTCGGAGATGCAGCTTTGAAGGCTCCGGGGACTTGTTGATGGGACAAATTATCCTGTGAGAGACATCTTAGTATTTTCTTCCTTGATTCAAGGTGCATTTCGTGATCCCAGCGCTTTGTTTTATTCAATGTTCACTAGATATCCTTGCAAAAAAAGCTTATTCCCAAAATTTGAGTTGATTCCGATCTTGCGGTTTTGTGTTATGAGCAGTTGCTTGTTTCCTATGGTCCCACAGGCGACAAATTGCAAATTTCTTGACCGAATTTGCAGGTAAGATTTTGGCACACATGGATTACTAAAACTAACTGTTCAGAAGATATAAAAATCTTTTGTAAAGTAAGTCGGGAGACGAGGTTGTGGATCACGAAATGCCCCTTTAAGAGATATTTTGGATTCCAATAAAAAATGATAAATTGTATTGTCATGAAACACATTGTAAGATTTACTCTGTACAAGTTGATGGTTGCGTCTGGATAAAAACAACCAAAAGTTACCAGATCACAAAATGTGCTAAATGCACTGAAAGTATAAGCTCTCTTATGGAATTACCCACGTACAAGTCTTTTTGTCCTTGACCTCTTACATGATTGAGGTTGATTAGTAAAATGTGGTCAAATATAACTTACCCTTTCTGTTTATTTTACAGAACCCTTACCAGAACTACCAACAGCCGTGGGGCAACTACCAACAGAACTACTATGGTGGCAGCTCGTGATGCGCACCAAGAGATGACGACCAATTTGATGTCGGTCATGTTAAAGTAATTGTTTTCTAGATGTACAGTTTTCACTGAGAGGGTGTATTGAGTCAATCCCACAATGCAACAGTTTTGGGAAATTACACCTCAATAAGAGGTCATGTGATCCCACAAAAATCTATTAACCTAAAAATCCAGACTGCTCATTTTAGACCACAAAGCACTTAGGGAATTTTAGCATGATCATGAAATGTCTTGTGGTTCATAAACCTGCAATGCAAACCATTGTAATGCATTATGGCACATTGCAATGCATTATCGGATTGATTCAACAGGTCCTCTGGTTTTCACTTCAAATGATGTACAGCTATTGGCTAAGTGTTTTGCTTATCAAGTGTAGTTTCTGCTGCCCGCGGAATGGTACACTCAACGAGGTGGCTTAATTAACGTGATAGTTTATCTTGTTAAGGGTGTTGAATTCATGGAGCTGTAAATAATACATTTGTGTACGTATATGCACCAAATATAGGTTCCTGATGTTTGGGTAGGGAAAGCTGGAAATTTTGTGCTTGTACCAAATTTTACCTTCATTGATAACCTAACCTTAATTTAAAGGTCCATGGCCTGTTTTCTAATTAGCTTTGTCCCCAGGACACCAGATATTGTAGGAAGTGATCAAATATTGGTTTCTGAAGAAAGCGGTTATTTTCCTCATTTACATCGTAAATTCTTAGGGCCAAGAGAGGTTTGATTTGGATGTTATGAGCCATTTTGGTCAAACTAATATTAATTTTACACAATATATTCTCCAGGACTCCTCAAAATCGATGGGCATGAAACTTTACAGAAGGTGTATTGAAATCAAATTCAATCAAGATGAAAACTTAATATAATTAAATCAGACTTTTCCTGCAATCAACTAAAATCTATGTATTGTGGTCACTGGTCAGATTGGAAAATAGTGACAAATAATTTTCAGAATTTTGAGTGTATTGATTAAGGACTGAGGAAAATGATTCTTTGGCGTAACATATGTCATAGAAATTATGTCAATGGTACCTTTTTATGATGATTCTAACCATTTAGATGAATTATGCAAATGTAAGTCTTGTACCACGATCTTGTCAAGCTGTAGCCACATAGTTTTGCTTTTATGCACGTACACCAAAATTGATAATGACGTTAGTTTAAGTACACCAAAATTAGATTATGACTTCATAACATTACTAGTTCATATGTTGCCATTTATAAGAAGACTGTTTGGAATAAAGTACAAAAAGGAGGCCAAGATCATAGATAATAATGCAATCTATGGTGGGCTTTAATTTAAGTGTAGTTGGTGCTTAGTCAATGGAGATAGCATTCCAACTTCAAAACAGGATACACGTACAGTAGTAAGATAGCCTGCGATTAAATTGCATGTTGTACATAAGTGGCTTAATACTAATGTAAAATACACAGAGGATGTCCCAACGAAACTTGAAAAGGGGCAGTAGGAGTGTATCAAAATGGACTCTTAAACTCAATTTGGAGTTGAATGTGTTGATTGCTGTGATGCTATTAGCAATCGCAATGTGTTTGGTCGCATCATGTTAATTACACCCTTTTATCAAGTTCGATTTTGTCATCTGAGACCATTTGTAGAGGTCATGTTAAATGCTTGTGTATCCAATTGGAATTGGAAAATATGCAAGGCATTTTGGAATAATTTGGCAAAATTTGTAGAAGCCTACAGCAGCCTGCTTTCAGATATTAGTACTTTCAGGAAAGTGCATTTCTTGTGGTTGAAAATATTGGACTTGAGCAGAACTTGATTTGTCTGCCTGTGGATTAAGTGAAGGAATTCTGCACCTAAAATGCACTAACATGAGTGAACCCTTTTTGGTAAGCATCCAGGGACCGACACGAGAAACCATGTGAGAGGGTTTAGGTTGTAATCGTGATAGTTTAGGGTATTTGTTATGTAAATAAGGCATCGGTGTTAACGCAGTGGCTTATGTTTTTTATATTCTTATAACCTTAAGATTTCAGGTTTATGTGGGTGCAGATGCACAAGAGACAATGCTTAACTTTCCACACAAGAAGAGGAAAGTTAGGTACTGTCTCTCTTATGCATCTGCACCTGCATATGTCTGAAATCAAAAGGTTGTTACTTACGATCTTTAGAAAACCGGGCTTATGCAGATGCGGTGGTGCAGTGAGTGCGCCCATGCCCAGCTGTGTTCGGAAATGTGACCGCATGAATTCAAAGTCCACTCGATATCGATATTGGTCACATTCATGAACAGCAGCTGGGCATGGGCGCGCTCACTGCATCACCGCATCTGCATAAGCCCGGTTTTCTAAAGGTCGTAACTGTCTTAAAGTTCATGTGGAAGCAGCCTTTTTGAACTTACCATGATTTCATAGATGTATAGGTATGCGCACTTCTGTTGAAAACGCAATATTTGTTGATCTGTAGTACATGTATTTATAATAACTAACCGCACTTACATTTCTTTTTATGATCATGTGCATGATAATGAATGGAGGAAACAGCAAATCCTATTTTTAAGCAAAAATGAGAATGGCCTTAATGCTATCTGTATGTTGTGCATGTGAGACACTTCCTTGCAGTTTTTGCCACCTTTAGATTCATTCCATTTACCTGACCTTTTTGGATGCTGTTTTCAACTTGGAATATGGTAATATTCCCATCATATTAAATGTGTTTAGACTGGTGTGAGTCGCAATTATTTACAAAAGTCAGGGTGTTGAAAGTAATTGTTTTCAGTAATTTTTTATAAAATCAATTTGAAAACTTTTGGTTACTTTTGGTTCTGTCAAGAGTAGTACTTTATTTTTCTCAACACCATCTGTTATTGATCCCATTGCTATTTTAGCACCTTCAGGTATATTATATTGCATCTTGGTAAAAAAAATCAGCAGTGTGTTTACCAAATGGTATTATAATTACTGAGCTCAACATCCAATATAATAATTTCCACTAACAAGTTTTTGTGGCTTAAAGGTTGTGTTTTAGGGCTAGCCGTGTTTTAGACCAGAGATGTCAGTTAAAGAAATAAATGAGTCCTGATTGCACCCATCATTTTGCATCTATTTATCCCAATGTTTTAATATGTCAAATGCAAGCTTTCCCACAAGCTGCAAGATCCCTTAATGTTTGACTGCGATAGTATTTACCAAAAGATTAACATGCAGAAACGGGATGGGGATTTGTGCGTTCTATTTTAATAATTCCATATTTTAGGAATGTAATCGTAATTAGAAGTGTTTAATGTATGCTGTAAGAAAGACATCCTTAGATAAGAATCTACCATTAAATCTATCATGTTCACCATTTACTTTAATAAATGTACCAACATTGTTCTTTTCTCGTTTTCTTTGTATCAAAAAGCTTCATTTGGGTCTTGTTTGCTAGTCATTATCTTTTAAAAATTAAAAAAATGTAATTGTGTATTCACTTGAAATGACAAAATAAAACAAATGGCCAAAATTAAGATTGATTGCACTGG
>JAMKCH010051383.1:0-10698 GCA_023653785.1 Ophioderma brevispina
TATTTGTATACATCTATACATATGTTCACATCAGTGTGACCATGTTCTTGTATCACACAACAGCTATCTAATCATTCTTATTTCCGCGAGTTATCATGGTTATTGAGATAAGCGGATTCAGACGAGTATCGTGGTATTAGTCTATTGAAAGCATGCTAAATAAACACCCGTGATTTCGGCAATGTGAATTGAAACGCAAAGAGAAATTAATCTCCTTTCCTTGTTTTGTGTGAGCTCCATTCATTACTAAGCTCCATTCATTTCCGTTTCGACTGAGAACCTCCTGTCTTGACCAGTGGAACGATCTGGTCACGTGTTTGGAAGATCGCTTTTGGATGAATCTACTATAAGATGTTATTATTAAAACGTGAGACTGATCAGACAATATGTTAACGGCGTATTATCTTCTTTCCATAGATCGGATCTGTAGATTTCTACCCTAACGGCGGTCATAATCAGCCCGGATGTCCAAAAGGTCAACTCATGTGCAGTCATATGATGGCGCCAGTTTATTTTATTCTCAGTATTAGTGGTCTTTGTCCGTTTGCATCCTTCCCGTGTGTGACCGCAACAGGAGCAATCTTGGGAATATGTGACCGGGATGATGGTTGTCCGACAATGGGAGCCTATTCGGACAGGACATTCGGCTACGGACAACTTTGTGTTGTCGTGCGTTCCAATTACCCTCATTGTGATAAGTTAGTGGAGGAGATTGTGAGCTCCAACCCTGCTACGGATATTCCGAAGACCGATCATATGAGAACTGCAGATGGCGCTTTGATTAAAGACAATTTAGGAAGTGATGAGCAAATAGACGAAGGAAGCGGAACAGATAACGAGTATCCAGAGACAATTCTCCGGAATGAAAAGGACAATATAAAGTATACCAAAATGGGAACTTTAAGGAAATTGGTTGTAAAACTGTCTCCATTAAGAGGAACAATCAAAAAACAAAGAAGAAATTAAAGGACATTATTTTCTTCGGAACACATTGCCATGTATTGTTTGACTGTACTAGAATCCATGTTTTAAACCAAAGAATTTGAGATATGTTGACACTCAATTGCATTATTTTTAAAATTGAAATCGATTGACCTTTGATCGATATTCTGATAAGAATACATCATATGAAATCGGTAGAGTTTTAAATTTAAGATACTTAACTGAAATAAAGCGTTTTCCAATCTAAAATATTTGTACAACATCCAATGTTCTGTTTATATTACGATTAGTTACCCAGGATATTCGAAATGTAAGATATAATGAGATTCGTATCATTTCCATCGTTTTTAATAGATGCATTCTAAACAAAAAACAAACACGCACATGTATACACACAGTAGCATACGTATGGAAGCTCAAGTGTATTGCTTTTCAGCTAGATAAGATATCTCGAATAAGATAGCCCTATCTCGAGATATCGCCTGTTAACTGGGGGGGGTCAAATTTAAGCATTTAAAAGATTAGTTAAAGATCTGATACATGCGATATTGTTTAAGCAGATTGTAAGCCATTTTACCCATATAGAGATAGAATAATAAAAGGCTAGAGGTCGGATGTCCATTTTTAATCAGCGACCTCACTGGTGGACGCTTAGATGTTTACCGCCCAAGCCCATTACACCTAAAACTTACGGCACGGAAAATGCACTTTCTCGTTGATTTCGCCAGGCGACCCTCGCTTATAAAATTATCCTTTTACAACTAAAAACATCGTCAGGCATGTGGTTTATGCAGAAAGTTTATCTTCGCAAAGATCGGGCAAGGTTTTTTTTTTGCAGATTTTCAAAATGTCTTCCAAAATAGCATGGGCTATAGCATGTTCGCAGTTGCTATGTTGAGTGTGACGTATTAAACAGCAGTGGTGCACAGTTGTAATATTTTAATTAGTATGGAACTTTGACCTCGGTAAGTGCAAAAACAGCGTCCGCCTGCTCGTTCGTTTGTATTATTGGTAATCAGCGAAAATAAGCGTGTTCGTGCCCATTCTAAAGAAATAACCGGAACAGTCCAGAGGCCTTGTTACCTATTTCTCTATTTTAATGGATACCACAACCTTCGAAAACCACTTGAAAAACACTACCACAATGACACCTTTAACTTTACCTCCTCATTCCCTTCAACCAACGCAACGAGGAACCGGAAGCACAATTTTCCGATTCTATTAACCTTTGCATTCCTGTTTCACCCATCCCAGTTTCCAGTTGTTTTTTCGTTCAGTTTATCCGTTGCGTCAACCTAAATTTTCATTGGAACAAGGCAAAGATGAATGTTGTTGTTTGTTGAACTAAGTGGAACTACTGTTATCGGTTTAACCAAGAGCGAAAATTGAAATGGCATTCTTTAAACCAAATTTAATTGTGAGAGGATCTTATTACTACCAGAACACATCGGAGAAAAACAATTCAAGATGGCTTTGCCATCACAGTACACTGTCGGACACATGACGGCCCGTGGAACAAAAAAAGTAAAGTTCGTCCGAGCGAAGGCTCGTGCGCGGAGTGCCCATCTCTCTTTCCTTAGAGTTTGGGCCAGACTCTCCGGATTAGTTTGCTGTGTGTGGGGTTCGCCACTCCTGTCCGCACATCAATCGAGTTCTGTTACATGTTCCGACCAGCATTGAATAATGCTGGGTACCAATTTATACAACCTGGGTGGAGAGGTGAGTAATAGGTAAGTGCCTTACTCAAGGGCACACACGTTGGCCGCAGTGGGAGCTCGAACCCACGACCTGTGGATTGCGGGACGAGCGCTCAATCCACGGGACCACACGTGCACGTGGGAGCGTATTTGCAGTAAAGGATAACATTGCAAATCATCAAGAATTTGGTGTAAATATCCCGCAAAACCAACATATTGGAAATAACAAATACACTCCAACAATTGTGAGTAAAACGAATGTCACAGCTCTTACTGGTGATAAACCTTACATGTGACTAATCTTAGGTTCTGTGGGTAAAATATGATCAGCTTTTGTGTAAGGTTTACTCAACTTGACTTAAAATTTTACTCAACATTAGAGCTGTGACATTTTTACTCAACATGAGTAAATAATTTGTACAGTGTGAAAATAGGCTAAATCCAAGTCGTTTGTTTTATTTAAAGACTTTTATCCATGCATAAGTAATAAAAACGTATTCTCTGCTTTCACACGGAGAGTCAGAAATGAACTCATGTAACGCGGTAATGTTTTCATTTGAGACGTTTTATCACATAAATCGTTCAAAAATAATGTCTGATATGCTCATTTCAATACCTGTGGTACTAGTATTCAAAAGTGAATATCAGATTTATGAAAGTTAACATATAACAATAACCACATCATTTATAGATGCGCCTGTTGTCAATTGGGGTTACAACGCGAATGAGAGTAAGAATAGCAAAAGAAAAGAAAAAGGAAAGAGTACATTCTGGCAAGGTAAAACATAGATCTGAGAGCAATCCACAATAAGGATATAAATGTGTTTTGAGCTTGGATTTGAATGTATAAGTAAAAACTTAGAGCTGTTTTGATGATTTTTGGAAGGATGAGCATTATACCGTTTAGGTGCAGCAATGGAAAAAGCTCTCCTCTTCCGCGCGCTTCTTGGCCATTGGTTCTTTAAAGTTGATGGTGCTAGCTGAACGGTAGACATTGCAGTGGCCGGATCAATTTTGAGACAAGTAGCATGAGGCCAAAGCGAAAAGGATGCTCGGATAAGGACCAGGTGGCGCACCCCTGGGAAGTAATAATTCTTCAGAAATAATTTTCCTAAAAATCTATAGAAATCGGTTATACGTGTGTTATCATTTCTAGTATGTGCACATCTCGAGAAAATGAATTAAATGTCATCTCAATTATGCCCTGAATATCAGCGACTACAGGATGCTTCATTGACTCCAGCCAAATAATGGGGGCTATTGATAAAAGTTAAATCCGCTCGGTATGAAGAACTTCAAGAAGACCAAACACTTCACAGATTCCTTTTTCATCTGGAAAACAGAGCCATTGTATATCCCATGCACTGAAAAGATTGCAGTGCATACCACCACCGATTTAGATTAAGCTATTTTTCATGTCGTGGAACACAAATTACCTTTCCTCTTTCACGAAAAATAAAGGGAGAGGTTCTACTGTGTGTTCAAATTTCTTTGCCCTATATTTATCCTTTATTCGAAAGGGAAACGAAGGTGAACAAGCTCATGAGAAAAAAAATTGTTTGGGCAAATGGACCTAAAATCTTGTGCAGAACAATTGTCGCGTAACCCCATTTCTATGCAATTATTGCTTTCATAGCAGCATCGAAACATCATTCCCCTATATGGAAATGCAGGGAACCGGTGCTGAACAACTTTATTGATAGAAAAGAGGTCCAATTTAATATGATTAAGTTATGGGTGTGGTTCTGCACAAAGTTTAGGTCATAGCTTGGTCAATCAAACTTCTTTCATGATTTTTGCCTAACTTTGTTGTTTCTTTTTGAATAAATGAGAAGATACGATCAAAAGTTATCAAACTCCCAGAAGAAGTTTGAGTTTATTTTTTTCGTTGAATGAGGCTGTAGCTCAATCTAAACCCGGGCGGTGAAAACAATTCAAAAATTTTAAAGTCCTGACAATAACAATGGATTGCAGTCTCAGGGATCTGAAGTCCGTTGACCTATTAATCCTATTCATAACGGGCGAATACTTATCAATAGCACCATTATTTGCTGGAGTCATGGAACGTGCGTGTACAATTCTCTTGGGTCCACTGATATTCAGGGCGAGGAAAAAAAGGAGATGCCATTTAATTATTTCACGAAAATGTGCACATATACTAGACGTGAGAACACGCGTAGGAAATGATTTGATAATTTTAGACAATTTATTGTTCGCAAAATTATGTACTTGTAAGGGGTGCGTCTACCTTGTAAACGCACTGAGATCTTGCCTGTAGCCTAAAGATCAATGTTATGGGGGAGAGGAGGCCCTAGTAGTATTTTAAAAACAAAGAGAAAACGGTTTTTAAAAGTGATGCGTTCAGATATGGGAAGCCAGTTGTAGATGATCCAAGAGTTCATTGACATGAGCACATTACGGCTGGTAGCAGACCAGTTTCGGCCACACTTATTCTGTAGCCTTGAAGACGCTTTAGATTCATTGTTGTAAAGCCATACAAGTACATTGCAATTAATCCAATTTGGATAAACCACTAAGGCTTTGCGATTTGCTGGCAAGATCAAAGCTATGAAGCGGCGAAAGCGATAGATATTACGGATTTACCAATTTATGGATCTACAAACCGATGAGTGATTGTTTCAGACATGTCATATGCTTCTCAACAATTACACCCCAGATTGCGTGTGGTTGTAGATGGAAAAACAAACAGTGTCCTCAAGTGGAAACGATTTTGAAATCTTTGCAAGTGATATGGAAGATGCAAGGAAAAATTCAGTATTGTCTGATTTAATTTTACCTTGTGCACAAGTCATCCATTTCTGAAATATTTATCACACATTTAGAGAGTCTATAAACAGCACAGGCAACATCACCAGGAATAGATTAGGATCACCATGGCATACATTCTGAATATCATCAGCGTAAAGATGGTCCTGAACTCCATGAGACGTATATATGTGACCGCCAGCATGAGTGTACGAAAACAAATCCTAACGGTCAAATGACCGAGCCCCGTGTAAGTCCATATTTTCATCTGCAAATTAGAGAATATGAACCACTAACAAACACTTGCATTATTCTGTTCTCCAAGTATGAGAAAACATTGTTACACAGCCGTGACACCGAAGTAATGGGCTAATCTTTAAGTAGAATGCCATGATCTACGGGTCAAAGGCTGACAGATAAGCTCTAACATTGAAAAGAGTACAAACTTTTTGATCATCAAGAGACGCTGAAAATCTTATGGACAATGCAAGAGCCGTTTCAGTAGAATGTGAAGCACAATAAGCTGATGCATTGGTCATATTAACAGCATAATATTGACACTTGACTAACCACTGTGAGCAGCAACTTCGAAAGAACTTGGAGGTAAATTGCATGTTTGCAACGGGCCGATAGTTCTTAAGTTCCTCCTTATTGAGAGAAGGCTTTTTTGAGAACTGGAGTTGATCACGCCTCTGAGAATCATCTGGAAAGTCCCAGAGAGTAACGAGCTACATTGACGATTCTGGTAAAATTCGGCAGCATCACAGTGAAGTTTTGTTAATGAGCCCTTAACCCCTTCTACCGAAGTGGGTTACCACCCCCCCACCCTTCAGGTTTTTCCCCGGCTTGCTAAACCCACCTTTTTGGTGGCCAAATTATTTAATGTAAGTGTCATTGACATTTTCCGCTCCTTTAAACCAAAAACAAACATCCCACCGGGGTCAAATATGTACATACAGGGTGATCCCAAAGTGATGGATGGGGCCCCCTTCGGAAGAGAATTACCAATCCTAACACACACACAGGAACATCACAGACACTTGATTTTGGTACCAATGATAGCTATGGCTTCCCCGTCCTCTTTCCATTGATCCAAAATGATACCACATGCCCAGCATTACGTCACAATGACGTCATAAAGTTGCATATCAGCAAAACTGGCCATTTCCATAGACAAACACACAGGGAAAAATTCAAATTTTTCGCCAAAAAGTTGAACTTTCATGACTGCCAAGTTGCGTCGGATGAACAGAATTCACTTCAAAGGTGCAATCGAGCGTCCCTTCAAGTACCCTAACAATGATCTGGTGAATGAGAGTATTCCTGGGTAATCGGATTTCAAAATCTAGCCATCTCCTTCTTTCTTTCGTGCATCTTCTCTGGAAAAAGAAAGCTTAGAGCATGCCTCCATTTCAATGACCATGTATTAGGTATATGAAGAAACAGGAAGAGTTTGCATGCTTCCCTTTGTCATGGAAGCGTGTAAGTGACGCCTATAGCTAGACCTTTGTCCTTCATACTACAAGAGGCTACTGAGGCAGCCCTTTATAACATACCCAATACCTATTATCTTAATGCTGCCTAAGATTGGGATTATATAACCGGCTTCACACCAAGCATACCCTGAATCCACCATGGCCATACCAAAGAGGTTCTATATAGATAGAGACAAAGAGGTTCTATATAGATAGAGAGGCCAAACGTTACGTAATCTTAGAAATACACCGTCTCGCATGATTTTGCCGACCACAAAGAAAACATAGAGTACCAACAATAGAAAGCAATGGCTGCCTCCGCTTCTCCACATACTGTGGGTGCCCCTTTGCATAGACACTAATTAGTAGTGATACAAATTATTATGTGTTAGAGGTGGCCAGGTATAATAACAGTGTACCTGGAACATTGGTCTCAGATACCTTTTTTCTCATAAATCAATGCGCGCTTAGGTGAAAAGAATGTATTCATTGAGGCGGTTTAATTAAATCAAGACGACTGACGTTCATTTTCAAATTCGTTGTGTGGCCAATGGTAGGACAAAAGTTAACCACAATATCCCCACATCCAACACCTGATATTTTGCCGGATTGTTTGTATCGAATTGACATTATGTTGTACACAAAGCACCCACCTAAATTATTCCGTGCAATATTCAAAATGTCAGCGCCCAGCAACGGACGACTGGGTTTTGAATGGGCTTCACCCCCTTGAGCCATACCATGACCCCGGCGCTATTTAAAAATCCATGAGCAAGTTAACCTACACTATGAGCTAATAATGACGCAGTTCAAGAGCTTTCATTCACCATTGTATTGAGCACATACACATCCCCGTATTTTTAGTCATGAATTATGATACCCAGGACATGCATGTTCATCTGTTGTTAACTGTGCTCATCCAAGGCTATCTAAACAGAGCCCTTGGTATATTAGCATGCCTTCCCACATAGTAATGTGGTATGGTATGTATGTTGAAACGTTCGTTTGTGTGTTTGGCAATTCCATTTAGTGTTCGCGCCGTTCCGCCCCGGCCCACCAGAACAACAAAAATGCAAAAATGAGAGGTCTTATCCACCCCAAGAAGCAGAACGCCACTCACATATATGTTGCTAAATAATATAGCGCACTTCCTTGCAACGCGGCCATTGTGGGTTCTTGAGGGGAAGGAATTCAAATATGGGAAAATTCCAATTACCCATTGAAGCCTGTTTTAACTTTACATAAAACCCGACTTTTGGAATTTATGTAAAGTGGATTTTTTGAAAACCGCAATAGGTAAACTTTTGACAGGTCGCTTCATTATGCAAAACGTTTTCAAGTTCATCCGTTCTCAAGAAATCTATAGAGGGCATCCTTTATTCCTTATCCGGATCCGGCGATGTCCTTTAACTCGCCCGGCGACGTTAAATTATAAAATCGTTCTGTTTACCATAAGGAAGCTGATTTTGGTTCTTAATCATTTCGGGTGAAGGCTTTTGTATATAACAGCTTTACAACCATGCAAAAATCTCGGATTTTGAAAAATCGCGAGGGCGCACTAGTTGTCAAATTGTGCCAGTGTCTCTTTAAAGTGCAGCAATGGTGCTTTAAGGAGGGGGGCAAAGACAAGAGTTTGTAGGGGTCAAATTTTTAAATTGATCCAATCATGCTTGAAAAGTATACCATGTGATTTGTCTTAACCACCTGATTCAGGAAAGGATAGTTGTATGCTATCTACAACGTAAAGTTAAAGAGTTATAAGCTAAAAATAGCAAACATCATAAAAAGGCGGCAATTTTGGTTGTACCGAGGTCAAATTTTAAATGTTGCTCCGATAAGATAAAATGGTGCAAAATTATTGTGGAGTTCATAGGATTAAAATAGGAATAGTTTTGACTGTCTGAAATGCTTAGTTTAATCGATATAGGGGGGACAAAGAGGTCAACGTCCTTGCATTCAATGGTTGACAGTGTTCCCCCTACTTCTAAGGCAAGCATTTGAGACACTCAAAACTATTCCTTAATTTTTGAGATATGAGCTCCACCCATAATTTGCCCCATTTTTTATCAAAGCTAGAAGAAAATTAAGAAAGTATTTTTTATGTCCTGGAAACCATTATGGGCTTTCGGTGTGGCTCTTTATTGTGACACACCACACACGGTTCGTAGAAGAAAAGCAAAATCTCAAGATCCTTCATAGTTGGACTTGTCCTGGACTAAGTTGAAAAAGGGCCGTCATGTCCTTGAGGAGCGCAAGCATAATGTGTGATGTAACATCGTCTATAATTACGATTGTTCATTGTTTACGTATACTGACAGTGTGCGCTTAATTCATTTACCATCTTAATGTTTCTGTCTAAATTTGCCTGATTTTAGGGTGCTATAAATCCTGTGTTTAAAACAAATAATCTGCAAACATACAACAACCCATGTTGAAACATAATATTGAAATATCTGATACAAATGTCACAAATCATATTAGGTAGAAATCATGCGTAGAGTAGTGCATATCCCATCTCTAAAACTACAAAAAGAGCAATGCCATGGCGAGAATTTACCACCTAATTTGAGGTGTCCAATTTGACCTGGCCTATGTCCCATGCTCCCACTAGCAAGTTCAATAAGATCAACTCGGGCAGAGCGCCTTGTTAGATCTGTCAGACTTTTTTCTCGCATTTGCAATAATTTAGTAGTTTTATACATGGAAAATTAAAACCACAAAGCAATTAATCGAGGCTGTTGATTGACCTGATACCACAACTACTGCACCTGACCACAATGGATATTTGTGGTTTTATACCTACACTAGAATCCTCCATCCAATGTGTACAACAGACCACCAGGAGTCTGCCAATTTATTTGTTAATTTAATCTTTCTCTAGACAGGGTATCTCATTCAATGCTAAAGCTAAATAATTGAGAATAAATAGCAATAATACAATACAATGTGGAAAATAAACAGTAAGTTTTGGGGTTCATAGCAGACAACCTTGATCAAGGTTAGCAAAATCAATGCAAGTGTTATTGTTTTGGTATTCTTGTCGTCTTTGTATTTTAGTCCAGAAGAAGAAGGTTTTGAAGCCGCCATTGGAGGAGACAACCCCTAATACAATCCATTGGAGGTGACAACCCCTAATACCCAAAGATTGAATTTTCACAAGTAATACTTGGTTATAAATCTACTTTGTCAAAAGCTGAACTGAAGTCAACAAGTTATATCAACAAGATATTATCATCCCCATCACGCATGCCTATGTGATTAAAGGTGCTTGTTCCGATTTCTGTCTATCGTGTTCTCTACTTGCTTTGGGAGCCTGACACTTGTATACGCTCACCAACAATTACCCTGGGAACAAACTTGCTAGACGCGATAATGCATAGTGCAACGTTCTGTTCACTACTGTCTAATATTAATGGTTAACCATTAAAACGGCAGTTTTTTGTCAGTATCTTGGGAAAGAAATGGATTTCGAAGCTGAAATTCAGGAGGATAATGAAAAAAATACGGCCTTTTTATCTGATATAAAAATTTATATTACCTCCGGTTAAATCAAACAGGTTCCAAAGACCATCGGAACAAGCACCTTTAATGATTATCCTATATTTTGTTCAGCAAGTACGAAGGTTGCCTGTTGACCTCACAATGACAAAGGTTGTATGTTACATGTACGTGCTATGTTATCAACTAACATGTAACCTAGGAATTATCAGTTGCCCATGAATATTGCTGGGAACATGATATATCTGTATTGGTATAGTAATATATGTAATCGACCATGAAATCTCTATTTGTAAGATTACCAGGAGTTGCGAGTGATA
>JAMKCH010051384.1:0-10470 GCA_023653785.1 Ophioderma brevispina
TGATGTCGAAATCCCTTTTAACCGTTTGGAATTACGTCGTGTAACACATAAAGGATCAAACGAAAGTTATTTATGCCATAAGGCAGAAATCAAGAAGTTTTGTTTCTATGTTCATTAAAGTTGCATTTCGGATTAATAGTCACCTATGCTAATGCATTTGTTCTTGTTTTGCTAGATCTCCTTGGTAGAAGGCTTATTCTCCCAAAATTTCACTTGATTCAGATCTTACGTTTTGGTGTAATATTCGTATCAAACAAAGCCCCTATAGACCACTGTGCTGTAATACTGTCCATTTATGGACACTACAAAATTGCGAATTCTTGAATTGGTGCATAGAACAAATAAAGACCAGTGGTTAGAGTCTGATGCTACCTCCTGGTTATTGCCTGAGGGATAGTCAATGATCAGCAATGCAGGTAGTAAACGGTTTAATTGGTGGGCAACCGTGTTGGCCAGACTTGCTGACAGCTGATTACACGATAACTTGTTACTATTGCATAAGTCGTTACTTTATCAGCAGGGGGATTTCTGTTTTCACGGTCATCGTTTCTGACATGAATCAGATATGGAACACCAAGCCACATGTATAAAATTGCCCTTTAATGGAACTTCCTTTGTCCCAATGCAAAGCCAATCACGATATATTGTGTAGTAATCTATATCTACATTTGCTGTACAAAAGTTTGGTGCTGTTTACAACATGCAAATAGTCCTGCTTAATGAATTAGTCCTATGCTATTGGTGTTAAAATAAATATACATACAGACAATGTAATTGTGCTAACCACAATTGTATCCTATAACATTGGAATATTATTTTGGATATAAATTGGGGCTATAGAAGTTATTCTACAGTGGAATTTGTCCGCCAAAATTTTTCAATCTGCCCAACAATCAGAAAAACTGTACATACATAGCTACCATACAAGTCTTGGTGAAGTATAGTCTCATTTCAGACAGACCCAATAGAGTCATGCGGGTTATGTCACTATCACGACCAGTGCCAGTAGGTTATGTTTACTATCACTGACCATGGGAAAATGGAAAATGAGACCTCTTGCACTCAAGCTAGTATCAGTAACACTGGACCAATGGATGGGCTGTACACACATAAGAACTGTGTACCACACTTTTCAATTCAAGATGTTATCTTCTTGGCATAAAGAAAAAACACGCTCAGTCCCCACAACGCATCCACAGACGCACGATTACGCAACACTCGGGCGGGTTGGGGTTGCATATTGCGTTAAGCACTGCCCACTACACCCATCGTTTGGATGAACTAGAGCGCCATTTATAATCTGCGGTGGAGAACCGTCCTCATTGTCGCTTTTCATGAAATTACATATAATACACCTTTCACAACTTAATTAGGTATGGCCCCAAAATTCCAAACTTTATTGGTTTGGTGCATGAGATGTGGGCTGAAAAATAATGTCCGCCTAATTGCAAGAACCCTACATTGACTATACGTCCAATAGAACCTGTAAAGTTCGAAGAAAATAACATAGACAAAACATTGTTCATGATGATGGGTGGTGGTTCTTAAGAGTGGCTACATCGGACTTGGCGAATTGTTTTTAAGTATTATCTATAGATATTATTATTATGAGTAATAAGACCGATTCATATGTGCTATTATTTCTAAATAAGTTTTCAAAACTTCATCACAACAATTCTCGTTGCAATCTGTGTTAATCTTGCAATTGTAATCACTGATAGGGAATACGTTCCGTTTGTCCCCTTTAGAGTTTCAACACAACCCTTGCCAAATATTGCTTGATGTGCTCGGAAATAACGCGGTATTGACGGAAATCAGAAAACCTGGTGCCCGTTTCTCATCTATTCTCCCTATCTGTGTTTTTTGGGATGTGCTTTTTTTACTCCCGGGATACACTGTCAAGCGTTGCATCATTTCAGACATACTTCAAGCTTGAAGTGCAGCTCAAAACCGCTTTTGGCCGCAAGAATAACCTGGTGATTACTATTATTTAAAAACAAATGGGGTACATTCCAAGCACCATTGGTCTTGCATTTGCTGTTTGGTGTCGGATAACTAAGAAAGAGCAGTTTGCACCCTTAAGTGTTTATCAAATCTTGGAAGTTATTGACAGCTAACGTCGAAAATAGCATTGTCCAATACCGCCCTAGCAACTCGCTTGTTTTAAAACTTCGAGAACAAACAACTCTGAAGTTGTAATTGTACATATTTTCTCTACTTGGACCCTGTGTGGGCGTGGGTTTCTTACCTTCTTCGAATAGTAGGAAACCTGGTAGTTTGTTACCTATTTGGAAAGTCCCATTTCCTACACAATGCCACAAATTACCTCATTGTAAATCTTGCCATTACAGATTTATCGTTGTATTCTCAGCGCTTCCTGCTCTATCAGGACCTAAACATGTGGGCAGTCATCGATTTGTAAAACGTCTTTGTGCCCCTCTTGATTCCGAGTGTGTCCTTCTTTGGATTCCTGTTACCGCTTCGGCTCTTGCACTTGTCCTTGTCTCACTGGAGCGTTTTTTCTCGGCATAGTGTACCCTTTGTACTATGGTCAGATTGTCACCGGAAAAAATTAACATTTGCTTGTCCTAATCCAGTGGTATTTGCTTAATATCAGAATTCCATCTACCTTTTTTGATACTCTATTCTCCTTTATTTGGATAGTTTTGTGTTTCGCACGACTTCATATTGTAGCACAGGCTATTTGTTACACCATCCAGCACGTACACATAAGTTTTCTTTTTCAGTGTTGGCCTTGTGTATAGTAACGCAGAATGTTTGCAGTCTTCATGAAACTGCTCACGTTTTCATGTACACGGACAGTCAGTCCACAGAAGATTTAAAGATATTCGGCAAGCACCAAAATATGCTATAACCGTTTAATCGTGACTATCGTCTTGATTTTATTATAACACCAAGTCAAGTACTTTGGCTTTTAGTTATTATCTCATGTATACGCACAAAAGAAGTTTCGTTATTATCATTTATGAGGTGTCCTTCATACATAATGACGCTATTGAACTCTGTAGTGAATCCATTCGTATATGCCTTTAGATATAAGCAGTTTCGAAAGGCAATGTTTTCATTAAAGAGATGCTCACGTACACCTTAAGGTCAAACCCTTAGTAATATGTAAGGCGTCGGGATGTTCAGGGATATTAATGAGATCAGAGGTCAAGGTCAAATGGAATGGGATGAGTGTGAAATGTGGTCTTGTATATGGATGAATCACATGAATATGGAGACTTTTGTGATTTAAACTTTGGGGTTAAACGTGGGGATTTATACCTTTTGGACATTCCAACTTTTGGACGTCAGAACTTGGGGGTTGGGTAAAATTTCTCTTGACGTAAACTAATTTTGAAGGGTATTTTATTACATCGATTTTTGAATGTTTGTGATATCATAAACCTTGTACTTAGATATGGATGAAAATCATCGGTGCCCCTAGATGTAAAAGCAAATGAAATGTTATATTATATGATATTATTATCTCGCCATAATTCTCTAGGTAATTTTGTAATCTCGAGATCTGATATTTTGAAATCAGATGAAAGGCCGAATTGTTCTTATTACCTTCCTGAAATTTTATCTTTCAAATCCAATTTCTTTCTCAAGATACTAACAAAAAACAACTGCCATTCAATAGTTAACCATCATACAAGCCACATAGTGAATTGAAGACGTCAATCCCGTATCTCATAGTTTCTATGCTCATATTGTTTATTCAAATTATAAACCAGAGCATATTTTACTTCGGTTACAGGTTTATGGAAGTTGCTTGAAGTATACGGTTTTGTAATCGTACCTGAAAACAGCGGGATTTTCATGGGGATTTTTTGAATTATTCAATGCAAAAATACACGATCATCGCGCAAATATGGGGTAGCGCCCAGAATCGGTATATGGTAGTGAGTTTTAATCAATTTGACAAAAACTTCGACTGCAAAAGTGGTTCGTTTGCGAATATGGTAGCTCATAGTGTATAACTTCATCCATATCTCGAAATATGAGTGAGAGTTATCTCCAAAACAACGCCCGTTACTGGAGAACATAATGAAGTAACAAGTTGGAGTTACGAAAGATGATTCGGACAAGGCCCCCATTTCAAGTAAATGCAAGCTTACCTCTAGGCTAAAAAGCCGGAGATCTGCAAATAATGGGCCTTATCTGGCGATAAAGCTGAACCCAAAATCAGTGTTCTTATCTAGAGCTAACCAAGTTTATCTGGGATAAGGTACCTTATATAATGATGAGGCGCCTTTAACGCCCCGTTAACTAGCGATAACGGAACTCTAAAAAGAACGGTTCTTATCCGGAGTTAAGACAGCTCATTGCGGGATAAGGTTCCCTAAAATCCCAGAGATGAGCTATAATTATATTCAGAAACAAAATCAGCCCCAAAAGACAAGATAGTTAACAAAGCGATGAAACATAGCCTAATAGGTGAATATGCAAGAGTTAACCGCTTACCCCGAGGACATGTTAGGGAGCGTCCGTATCATGTATAAACGCGGCCCCAGAACGAACACTCTTATCCACGATAAATCCATGAAAACCACCATAAGCCATCACATGACTTGTGACCCGAGACAACATCTGACAACCAAATAAAACACCCTGTATTTTATCTGAGTTATCTAAAAGTTAAAGGGGCATTCTCTGGAGAAACAAAGATAACTTAAAAACTGCCCTTATCTAAGATTAACAAAGCTTATTCGAGATAAGGTGTTTATTTAAAGATAGGTAGCCTTATCTCGAGATAAGTTATTAACTCCAGACAAGGACCGTATTTATGATTTAGCTGTGTTATCTTCAGTCAACAGGGTCATTTTTTACATGGGCTCCCTTATCTCGCAATAAGTAACATTATTCGAGATAAAGTGATACATTTGATATTTCCATACGCGTAGGTGAACAAAGTGCCTTGAACCTGCTCGATGGTACATATTCACTCGCACGTTTAGTCCAAGAAGAATTAAATAAATTTAAAATAAATAAAATATCCTCCTGCATTTCTCAACCATGTCTGTTTTTTTGTGAGGGAGGGTGTTAGGTCCATTCGTAATTTCACTGTGCTGCAGTTCATGCTCACTGCTGCTGCAGTTGCAGTAGGGGTGGATGGAGGGGGTGGCGTCTCTGACTGAGATGGTTTTCGTCAGGTTGCTGCACTGCGATGTGCAGGTGGTGAAAGTAGGGATGGACCTTAGGGTTATCTAGTTGGGTGGGTTGGTGTTGGCATGTGTATGGGGTGTTGGTGGTTTGTGGTTATGGTTATTGGACATGTGGGGTTTCCTTGTTCAATGAGATATGGCTGTCTGATTTCTGTTTTTAAATGAAACTTTCAGGCAATATTTTTACAATAGTTTGTTTTTATTTTTATAAATTGGTTGTGCTATTGCCTGAGTGGTCGGAGGAATCACATCCTTTTGGATTTGACAGCGGTTTCTTGCTCCTGATTTCCTCCTTGCTAGCTCACTGAGGCAATTGTAATGTTAATTTTTATATTTTTTTTGATATGTCGGTATATGTTCAATTTTGATGTTCTTAGCCAATATGTGAACTAAATAAATAACTAATGTTTTGACCTCAAAATAATTGCAACAGAAACGATTTTGATGTTGTTATTATACTTAGAAAATTGATGAAAGATTAACATATCAAAAGTCTTATAAGTATAAGTAGCGGAAGCACATGTGATTGCAGGGGCACGCTGTAAGCGGGAAAAATGTAAAAGTAGGTATATTGTCTGAAACCTAATACAACATTTTGGCCATGTTCTAAGATACAAAAAGGTATAGTTAGTCATGTGAGTGCAACAAATGTCGTATCTACATTTTATTCGCTTTACCGGAGAAGCCCATTTTTGTGTTTAGTCTTGTGACTTTTCAAATGAAAATATTCTTAACACATGATAAAAATGTTATTTTTTTAAAATATCTTAAAATATTTCATTTCCCACTGAGTCGACTCTAATTAGGAAGTAATTGGCTAATTAAAAATGGCGTCCCGTAACGACACCACATTGATTTCCCGGTTGTGGCAAACCAAAGTCGTATCTACAGTACGACTTTGTGCACGGACACGGGGGGAAATTCAATTTTTGAGTGCAACAAAGTTCGATCTACACCTATTAGGCCTAATTAGCCTAATAACTCCTTTTTTCTTCCCTTCTTCTCTGCAATAAATTGGCCTATACTTACAATATATGGTAAATTATGCGTATTCATTTCCTTTTGTAAATTAATAAGTACTGGGCAATATTGCGTGTAAAAAAAGTGGTACTAAGTTTTTTGCATAGTTTTTAAGGTTTTTGGGCCGAAATTAGCATAAATAGCATAAGATGTGGTAAAAAATGAAATTGCCTTTTTCACAAATATTTTGGAGATTTTGACTATGACCCTTTTAAACCATCGCTTCGCTAGAAGAAAAAAAGTCGTATTACATCAAAAAGTTTTCCACGGTCGTGCAACAAAGTCGTATCTACCTGTTACGACTTTGTTGCACGACACGGGAAAATTCAATTTTGAGGCAACAAAGTGTATCTACCACCTAAAAGGCCTATGTAGCTTACGTAAACTCTGACAATAAATGAGGACTGTACTAAAATGTATATCAAATTAAGAGTAATAAATTTTACTTTCATATTATAGAAGAACTCAATTCGCCCCAAAATGCTCACAGTTACGATTTGTTGCACTCACATGACGAGTTTACCCCTATCTGTGGTTTATAGTAATAGTTTGGGCAAAGTAAAAGGTCAGGTCATCCTCGGGTAAAATTTTTAGAATGCTCCGATGCTTTTCAAAATGGTCCCAGAATTTTCCACATAGTCCCTAAAGGACCTAAGGAATATAATACTTGCATTCATTTTACCATTTGGCCACGTAATTAGAGGTCAAAAGTTAACAATGGTCTGACATATCCTATGGGTACTGGCATTAATGCTTACATCTAATTTACATACTAAAATGCAAAGGCAGAGAAAAATGTGCATTTTTCTGTAATATGATATGGCCAGAAAAACAATTTGCGGTGACTAGTTTATCGTCAAAAATCGGAGTAGTACTCTGAAAGGATTACACCGCAGGAGGCCCCTTAGAAACGTTATTGAGCTATAATCATGAAACTAATGACCGTAGATATGGCAAACTATACTTTTAATAATATGACCAGATGATTTAAATTGGTGTAGGATTCAAAACAATTAGAGCTGTTTTACTTTTGAGCCCCTGTACAAAAATTTATCCACATATTTTACATGTTATCCCCATGTTGATTTTCTCGGACTTTTTGACACATATTCTAGGACAATTAGAGTTTATAACACAAAAAGGGTTTCTGTTGCAATTCTATAATCTACACAAAAATACAGGACAAAGGAAAAAAACATGACGGAGCACAACGTGTATGCTATTTATAGTGAGCCTCCGCAGACATAAACAGATGGGAACGGGCGCGTCACTGTTATGTTGAAGTGGTTCTAGACTAACCATTTTCTGGGGAAACACGAACCCACCGGCCGTTTTTTTTAAAAAAGATTAGCCAAAGTGCTTTTTCGGGGGTGTTCCCATTTTGGGGGCCGAAACGAAATAAATTTTTCAGATACCGTGGCCATGTTGTAAGCTTGGTGTGTAGTTATCATGTTCAGCCATGAAAATACGATTCATATTTTCAAAATCAAAATGGTGACGTATGCCAGAAAATCAAAAATGGCGCCAAATTACATTTCGAACTGAAATGAGACATTTGGACTATGTGTACACCAGTTCTAGTGATTTTTAGGTCAATATAGATGTATTGGGTACAAAGAATACATGTGTCGTTTCAAAATTAAAAATGGCCGTAAAAACACGACAAAATTCAAATGGCTGCCATGAAACATGCATAATTTGGGCAAAGTATAGTTATGGCATAATGATACCACCACTCGTTTGAAACTTAAGTGTATTGTTTATCTCTATAGATAAGTCTTGACATAATCTGCAAATTGCAACGTGTTGACATCCAAATGGTTGCCGTGTACCTCAAATTCCAAATGTGTCCAAAATGTCAATTTTTTTTTACCTAATTTCACGGTTTCAGCAGTTTGCTGATTGATTAAGCGTGCCCTCGGCAGTGAACCGCAATAATAGTTCACCCCCCGGCAGAGTGTCCTTCATGCGCGGAGTGATAGCGTCCGGTGGCAAGGGGGACAATACTCACATATGAAAGGGATATGGGTTGTAAGGCTGACGCTTCAAAACCTGGGTATCCACATTGACGGGGACGTGCAAACACTGGGGTCTTAGGTTGTATGAAAGACATCCAAATTGCCCCAAAATAGGGGTTTGGGTGACAATTTTGCTAAAATTTCCAAAAAAATGAGTTGTCTGGGGGTTGAAAGTTTGCAATAATCTTCTAAAAGATAGAGTCTTTGGGTGAAAAATTTATTCAAATTGTCCAAATCAATATGGGGGGTGGTCTTTGGGGTCTTCTAATCGGGTTCCAAACACTTGGGGCTCTCAAATATGATCCAGCAGAGATGGGTTACAAATTTACTGCTTCACTGGGAATGCCGCACAGGTCCTTGTTTGTGCAGTTGCTCCGCCAGTGGGCAGACCAAGAGATATTCCATTGCTTGTGGTGCTTGGTCCACAACCCACGGTTAGTGTCCTGATCTGCTTCAGGTAGCCCTCCTTCAGAAAGGGGGGAACATTGAGTTTCAGCCAATTTGGTCCTCAATATGTTGAGGATGTAATTAGCTCCAGGTGGGAGATGCTCACCCGGTTCAATACGTTAATAGATGGTACTTGGTGACGGCAAAAGTCCCCCCTCGACAAGGCGGCTCTCTTAAGCTCTTTAGATAGGACTGTTTTAAGAGGTCGGACCTTGCTTAAGAAGCCTCCCTCTGGCATTTAAGCGGCCGGCAGCAAGTATCCTCCAGACACAGGTGTGCCCCACACCCGGACACTTGGCAGCAACGCTCCCGCATGCTCGCAACGCCACGACGGATGTGTTGGAGGAAGCACACCCCCGCTAGGATGTGTTAAAGTGTTTCGGGTGAATGAAAATGGTTAAGATTTGCAAATCTACCACATATGTAAAGCCTCAAAGGGCATTCGTGATCATTCAGCTTCACCCCCCCCCACCGTAAAAAGTTGAAGTCTCTCTCCGCACCAAATGGCGCAGAGGCCGGCCGCGCCCGTAAAAGAAGTCCTTCGAACCGAATGGTGCATAGGCCAGCGGCACTCCGTTCCATAACCCTAGCATGCGTCTGCCGTGGAACGCTACAGTTGGTGGTTCGTCTCCATCCTCCCATTCTTAAATGCCGAACGTCTGACATGGCAGTAGGTACCTATTTTTGAAGTCTTTGGTCGACGGTGTGCATACTCAGGAGGAATGGTGGGCACAGGGTGGAAATGAGTAAGACTTTTCTTATTGATCGATTTTTTGTCAATGAGACCTAACATATAATTTCTTGCGGTGTGCAAAATTTCGTAAATTTCGTGCAGTGGCATTTTCTAGAAATCCAATATGGCCGCATCACTCTTAAATTCTTCAAATGGTCTAATTTTATGACTAGAATCCCAGTTTTTAAAGCACGAGGAATCTTTTGGACCTGTTATTGACGTGATTTGATCCAACATTACATCAAACGAACCCATATGGCTACCCTAAAAACCCAATATGCCCTGAGATCATTCAAGTGGACCATAATTCATCAAGTATTTGTGATAGAGGCATAATTATGCGCTCTATACCCACTAGGAACTCATATCTGACATTTCAAGTGTGTCGCACAGCTTACCAATCAAGATGGAAGCCAATATGGCTGCCTTTTAAGATCTTAAAACCTACTAATTGTCATATATTCATAATAACTGGCCGCATTTTTTAATTTTTTTTAAAGTATGTTGTCCAAACCAAATACCAGATACGAGTTTTATTGTTCAAAGGCAGACATCCCATACTTTAATTTAAACTTTAATATCATTTTGGGTGTTTTTAAATTAACTAATACAATACAGATGTATCGTACTTATAAGGTTTAAAGAAGGTAAACAGGCAGCCACATTGGCCCCATCTGACAGTTTTTGCTGTTAAAGAAAACAGAAATTCCGAATACGATGTCAATGGATCAATACTATCCCTAAATTTAATTTAACCTGTATAATAATAACTAGTTGATTGTAACTACATATTATTACACATATAATGTAGGTTTTACTATTTTTAAAGGCGGCTGTATTGGCTGCCATCTTGAATTTTTGAAAGATCCAGTTACAGAGAAATGCCAAAATAAGGGGTTTCTAGTGATCACTACATGTAATCTCATAATTTTAAAGCATACAGCATGCATATAGACCCTGGAATTAAGCCTCTAACTGCAAATGTTCAGACACTTGACGTGTCCGGATGCGTTGGAATGCATTCTAGCGTGTTTAAGTAACAATTGCGAGTGTGATCAATTGTGAAATGATTATGACA
>JAMKCH010051385.1:0-10496 GCA_023653785.1 Ophioderma brevispina
GGGTGGTTTTACCATTTCAAATGTCGTATCAATTAATAGTAGATGTCCTTTTCTCTAGATCATCTCATACATACAGGACCCAGGACCATTTTCACATGTATTTTTGTGATGGGTGCTTCAGTTAAAATGGATGTACTATGCCAAAATTAGAAAAAAAAAAAGTAATCTTATCATGTCAATTTTGTGCATTGGTGTCAAATCGTTACCATTGTTTTAAATTTTCAAGATGGCTGGATTTTTAAAAGGTCACGTTGGTCATCAAATGTGTATACACTCTTTCCAGTGAATTTTTCTTTCCTAGTCTGAAATACATCATGCTTGTCCATTTAGGTCCTGTGTTGCCAGAGAAAACATATGGCAATAGCTCATTTTTCCAAGTATGGCATCTGTGTCGTCAATCTGAATTTTTAAGGCCAGACGTTCAAATGCACAATTCTAATTCTAATTGCTTTCTCATTTCAAAATTAGTAGGAAAACAACATATTTGTCAGTCTACATAATATGAGCAGAGCTATTTATATAATATTACTGTCCAAGGTAGATAATCGGCGCCATCTTGGATTTAGAGGTTCAAGAGGCATTTATAAGTATAAACAAAATCACTCCAACTGATCTTTTGTGCTAGAATTATGGGAATACATTTCATTCATCATTGTGCTCATCTGGTTCCAGAGATATCATGTTTTATGTATTTCAAAATGGTGTCGGCGGCCAGTTTGAAAAATTGCTCTGTAAAAAAGTTAGCCGTCAGTTCTGGGAGGGTATAGGAGCTATTTTTTGTTAAAATTGATCCATCTTGCCAATCCATCAAGAAAAAAAGGTATCCTAAAATTGGTCAAAGGATCTAAAATTAAAATACTCTACTAGGACTCTAAAGCGAATCCATCATCATAGCAAACTAATACTGAACCTAATATACACCAGTAAACAAGGGAGAGAGAACAATAGTGATTTATCATAACTCCCAACTGATGTCCTCACTATGGGTTCGCCTGGCGCCCCCACCGGTGGCTAACCTGTTTATGGGTCCTTTGAGCTGGAAGCCTTTCTGACTGCACTTAATCCAACCGCGCTATATGGACACGTATGGTGGAAGACACCCTCTGTGTTATAGATACGAGACCATTTAACGTCTTTTTGACCCACCTCAACAGGCTTCGCGAGGATTTCATCACATTCACTCAGAGAGGAGACCACGGACAGATCACAATTCCTCGATGTTTTGTTAAGAGAAAAACATGACCTTAATGTTGACACGACTGTCTATCACAAGAAAACCCACACCGGCTAGTACACTTGAATTTTTTGACTTTCCACCATCAATGTCCAACACAAGGCTCACATGCAACAAGTTTTGAAGCTGAAACAATACTCTGAAATTTCGTCCATGACTTCACCTTCACCTCTCGCGACGCGCCGGTACTTTCCCTACTCATGATCGTACTCCAACCTGGAGTTTCTGATCTATTCCTTGTGTATTTTCAAAAAATGTGACCAGTGTACTTTGGTGAAACCGGCAGATCATTGAAGAAGAGAACCGATGAACACCAAAGCGACTCAGCGGGAACACACAAAATGGGGCCATCGTCGAGCATGTTTGGAACGACCAACATAACATGGGACATGACTGGGTCAAGACTAAAATCTGGACAGGAACACTAATTGGACTGAAGGGAAATTCATGGAAGGTTTTTACATCAAATCTACCCCTAACAACTTCAATAAGGGACAAAGGAGCAGAAACTCCTCCTTAATGAGGGTAAAACCTACTTAAAGATGCTCTCGAACTAATGACCGTAAACTACTAACCGGGGTGTCCTTTGCTCATGACTTATGTTCTCTCCCCCTCTTATGTTAAGGTGGTATATAATGTCTTTCTTCTTCTCAGTGTAACCACAAGTCATTAGTAAGGTCTTGTGGTGTGTCCAGGATTTATTCAACTGAGTGTTCTGAACCGGGCCACTTGTTCCATGATAGACGCTCCTAACATGGCCCGCTTTTGAGGCTGGGGCGGATATGGAACAGTCAAGCGCTTTTTCCCCTACTCTTATTCGACACTGACTGCGATTTACATTTACAGTTGTGACTTCTCTGTACACGGGACCGACGGCTTAACGTCCCCTCCGAAGGACGGGATGCTTTCATGATCCATTTGCCCAATTTCAAGTGAACCATGGAGGAGAGCGGTATTCTGTATTTAATCAATAGCTGGTATACAGATTAAATCCAGAATTGATAGTACCCGAATAAATCCCAGCAAGTGCCACGACCCCACCGGAATTCGAAACCGGAAATTTTGTTGGTAAATTAGCTCCACAGGCAAGAACCATAACCGTTAGGCCACGCTCTCCCGTATATAAGGTGTAGCATCATGACTCTTTATTTTGCTCTGATGATGGCATTGTGTCGAAAGCTCAACCTTCCCATTTGGATGCATCTAGGGAAAGATTATTTTATACTCAACAGCAGTAATTGTTGAGAAAAATCATGACAGAAATAATTGCTGAGAAACTTGTTACCTCATAATATGCTTGTAAACTCAAGTGATTAGTTTTAAACACAACTGTATTTTGTTTTTGTATGATGTTTTATGATTGAAGTATGAGAATACTCTATTACACAACTTTGTTTCTTCATATCGATACATGTATTGGAAATTTGCATTCAGACCCTTATGTTGTACCTTTCAGACATATTTTCGTCATTGTTACCGGTGAAGATGACATGGCGCACGAAGGCATAACCTTGGAACAGTTCAAGCAGCAAGTTCCTTCTTATGTTCAAGAGCTGTTCACTGATTATCCCATTTTCGCTTTAAACAACAGAGCTGGTGAACAAGAGAGGCGGAAAAAAGCAGAGGAACTGATTGAAATAATATGTCAGAAAATAACCAAGAAGACTTCCGACAACCATGAATACCTTGAATGCCTCTCAAATGAAATGTTTAATGAAATAGAAACACTGTTTTATAAAATAGAATTAGACAATCAGGTGTAAAAGCAAGAGAAAGGTAATTGAAGGGTGAGTGTGGTAGAGAATAAATATTCAGGCTATGAAGAATATACATGAACCGTCTAACTCCACATAATGTACAAATTAATTTCAGATTTCTCATAATTTTCGCCTCAATCAAGAATTAGTTTGATGTTTTTGATGTACCAACGAGCGCAATTATGTTTGTGTTTTAATTAACAAATAACGCGTCTGTCACCTTATTACTATAAGATAGGTACGTCGTTTCAATATCAGGCACGTAGTGGCCGGGTGCAAAACATTCCCTCCAATTTACCTGAGGGTCTACTTTCCAAATGAAATCTTCGAATGTATCACCAATGGTCGAATATTGAAGAAAATTAGAGAAACAAAAGGTCTCTCGTCCTTTGGCATACAGATGTATGAAGTGTAGAAACGTATAGTCGAACTCTCTAATCAATATCTATAACGTACGGAAGCGTCTAAGTGCCATCCTACTTGTCAAGATGGCGAGATAATTTATCTTGCCATGTCGACATACTATCAACATTATGTTGACATGACGAGATACATTATCACATCAAGACGACTTAATGAAAAGTGAATGTTGACATGGCGACATCAATTATCATGCGAAGTAAACTTAGTGAAAATTGGATGTTGACATGGCTAGATAAATTATCACGACAAGTCGACTTAATAAAAAGTGGATGTTGACATGACGAGATAAGTTATCACGACAAGTCAACTTAGTGAAATGTGAATGTTGACATAGCTACATAAATTATCACGCCAAATCGACTTATTTAAAAGTAGATGTTGACATGGCGGGACACATTAACTCGCCAAGTCAACTTCATAGAAAATGTATGTTGACATGACGAGATGAATTATCACGCCAAGTCGAATAGTGAAAAGTGAATGTTGACATGGCGACATTAATTATTATGCCAAGTAAACTTAGATGTTGCCATGGCTAGATAAATTATCATGTCAATTTGACTTAGTGACAAGTGCATGTTGACATGGCGGGATACATTTAACTCGCTTTGTTGGCTTTGTGAAAGGTGGATATATTTCAAATTACTATTTCCAATATGAGTCGTCTATCAAATTACTATTTCCAATATGAATCGCCTTTGAAATCCATATTTACATTAGCTATAGGAAACAACATTTATGATATAAGCAGGGGCGCATCCAGGATTTGAAAAACGTCAAATTACCGGGTGTGAAGGCTGAAACTTGTCCAAAATGGGCTGATTTTACAAGATTTTGCAGAATTACCAGGAGGGCGCGCGCCCCTCCGCCCCCTCCAGGATCCGCGCTGCTAAACATCTTTTAAATATCTTTTTCGGACCATAAGATATTTTGAAATCGTCATTACACGAAAACATCTTAGAATTTTGTGATTTACAACATTATTTCCCATGTTTTAAGATATATTTATGCTGGTAACATCGAAAAAAGGAGTCACAATAAGGCCTAGCTTCCGGAATGGTAAACTACACCCGCTTTGTAGAAAGACGACTCAAGTGGAAATAAGTATTTCAAGATGGCTGACGCAGAAATAATGATTCACAATTGGCTGTTCGAGAAATAATAATTTTCAAAGATTATAAAGAGACACTGGCCACATGAACAATAGTTCGCCCTCAAGATTGTCAAAATGATATTTTTGCATGGTTGTTAAGCCTCTTATATACATTAGCCCTCACCTGACATAATTAAGACAAAAGCGCTCCTATGGGTAAACAGAAAGATTTATTATTAATGTCGCCGGCGACATAATTCAGCAGAAAGACGGAAAGACGAATTCGGCAGACGACGGAAAATGGCGTTTAAACCTAGAAAACACACGCCGTATGCATGTTTCCCTACGGCATGCACCCTGTTGGACCGGTGGTTGACCTTGGGGCGTTTAATATCAATGGAGTACGAGTCTATGATATTCATGTAATATTTTGTTGATTAAGTTACGGAAAAACTTAAAAGTTAGCCTACAAATTACCTGGATGACATTAACTAGCTTTATTATGCCCCTATTGATTTTGAGATATTATTTTATGTGTAAAAGGTATCTCTATTCTTCCAATGGCCTAGACTATCATTTTGAGAGTAATTGAAAGAAATTATATTTTGTGAAAATGTGCCAGTACGCTTTAAAATATTAATTTCAAAGATGGCCAATCGCAGAATAATGATTTCAGATTGCATGTCGGAGAAATAATTAATTTCAAAGATGGCGTACATTTCAAAAGTAATGATTTAAAAAGATAATTTGTCTTTGAATTACTGATTATCAAAGATCTTTTAAAGGAAAAGGAAGAGAAGAATACAGCATCGAGAGTAAAGAAAATTATTCCATAAAAAAGGAAGAATGACAGCATAAAGAAAAGATGACAGAAAAGGAGGAAGAAACAGGGAACAGAAAAGGACGAAAGCAAACGAAGGGACATGTATAAAGGAGCTTGGGGAGGGGGGGGCTCGTGTCAATTGAAAGTGGTTTACGATGAAAGTTCTTTGGTTTTAAATATAGATAATACCAGAGGGTGTATTAGTCACTCCCACAAGGCAATAGTTTTGGGAAATTACACCTAAATAAGGGTCATGTGATCCCACAAAAGTCCTATTCTACATAATTTAGCCCACAAAGGCATCAGGACTTAAGAATTGCTTAGCATGATAATGAAGTACATCGGGCATAGTGGTTTAAACAGCACAGCGTCCCCCCCTTAGGCACATTGCAAGCATTATGGGATTGATTCCAAACACATCTGATTCAATCAGAAAGGTCGATATTCAGAAAGGTCGATATTCAGAAAGGTAAATGTCTCGAAAATTCGGAGAATTGACCTTTCGGAATAGTAACCTTTCGGAGTAAAAATCATTGGAATTATAATTAAGGTTTTTACACAGAAAGGCCGATATTTCAAAAATTATGAGAATCGATTTTCGGAGTAATGGCCTTTCGGAATAAAACCCTCCGGTGATGTTTTTAATTCGAAAGGTTTTTTTATTCCGAAAGGTCGATATAAAGAAAATTTGGAGGAACGACGACCTTTTGGAATAATTACCTTCCGAGTAAAACCTTTCGGAGCCACTAACTTTCTAATTAATTCTAATTAATTAATAATAATAAAGAAGGAGGGAAATTATGGGGTAAAAGTTTTAACAAGGTTGCGCCGCAGGCCTATAAAGTCGCTTAGCTAACTGTTTTGCGCCGCAGGCCTATAAAGATCGCTTAGCCAACTGTATTGCGCCGCAGACCTATAAAGAACGCTTAGCCAACTGTTTTGCGCCGCAGGCCTATAAATATCGCTTAGCCAACTAGCTTGCGCCGCAGGCCTATAAAGATCGCTTAGCCAACTAGATTGCGCCGCAGGCCTATAAAGATCGCTTAGCCAACTAGTTTGCGCCGCAGGCCTAGTAATTCTCTTTTCTACTTTTTTACGGAATAAACCTCAATACTATATTACGGTTTATTCCGTTATAGATGACCTTGAAATGTGAGTAATCCTCTTTTCTGCTGTTTTACGGAATAAACCTCAATACTAGATTACGGTTTATTCCGTTATAGATGACCTTGAAATGTGAGTAATCATCTTTTCTACTCTCTTATGGAATAAATCTCAATACTAGATTACGGTTTATTCCGTAAATTGACACTTTGAAAATGTGAGACATTTTAAATCGTATAGGCGTTTATATTGTCTAGAGTATTCTCTAAATTGAAAAACTGTTGAGGACTCGAAAAAGTCCTCTCATTTCTAAAATGTCCTCTAATAGATAGAAATTTCTCTACAAATGTCCTCAAACGGATTAGTAATCCGTTCAAACGAATTACTAAATCGTTCAACGGATTAGTTATCCGTTCAAACGAATTACTAAATCGTTCAAACGAATTAGTAATCCGTTCAAACGAATTACTAAATCGTTCAAAGGGATTAGTAATCCATACAAACGAATTATTAAATTGTTCAAACGAATTAAATCTTTCAAACGAATTACTAAATCGCTCAAATGGATTAGTAATCCTTCAAACGAATTACTAATTCCGTTCAAAACGAATCCGTATCCGTTTCAAAACGAATTACTAAATCGTTTAAAGGGATAGTAATCATTTCAAACGAAACTAGAAATAAAAATAGTAAATCGTTCAAAAACGTTCAAAACGATTACATTTCGTTAAAACAGATTAGTAATCCGTTCAAACGAATTTTAATCGGTTCAAACAGATTAGTAATCCGTTCAAACGAATTAGTAATCGGTTCAAACGAATTACTAAACCGTTCAAACAGATTAGTAATCCGTTCAAACGAATTACTAAATCGTTCAAACGAATAACTGAATCGTTCAAATGGACAGGGGGACAGGGACAATGAGGTTAAGAACAGCGGGACAGGGACAATGGGGAGAAGAACGAGGGAAGGAAAATATGGGGTCATCAACGGGTGGCAAGGACATGGTTCAAGAAGAAAGGGACATGGGCAATGGGGTCAAGAAAACAGGGGATAGAGATATTGTGTCAAGAACAAGGGAGAAAGGGACACTGGAGTCAATCAGGGTCAAGAATTGGGGAAGAGACCATGGGGGCAAAGAACTGGAAACAAGACACGGATCAAGAACGGGGACTAGGAACCATGGGGTCATGAAACATTGGGGAAAGGGAATGGGCGATGAACAATGGGGGAAGGGGACCAAATTTGTAGGGTCATGAACAATGGTAGACCGGGACAATTGGGTTTAGGGGTCAAGAACAAAAATGAAGGACGGGACATGGGTCAAGAATAATGAGGAAACTGGGACAATGGTGTCAAGCACAGTGAACAGGCAATGGGGTCATTAACAACGGAGGGACAAAGGGTCATGAAGCAATGGGACAGGGATAATGGTTTATGTGAATGGGACAGGAGCCATAGAGCAAGAACGGGACAAGTAAAATGTGGTCATGAACAATGGGAGGACAGGGACAATGGGATAATATCAATGGAGGACAGGGATAATAGTCATGAACAGGGGACAGGGACATGGGACAGGACAATAAGGTCAAGAACAGGGCCAACGGGGTCATGAACAATAAGGTGCAGGGACAATGGGGTAAAGAAACAATGGTGACTGTCTAATTGGAGTCATGAACAGAGGGACAGAGACAATGGGGTCAAGAAAAGGGGGCCATTTACAGGGGCCACATGGATAATGGGGGTCATGAACAATGGGACAGGGACAATGGGGTTAATCGGTTTCAAGAACGGGGGACAGGGACCATGGGGTACATTAACAGGGACAGGGACAATAGCATCAGGGACTATTGGGTAACAGAGCAGGTGACATGGGTAAAGAGCAGGGTCCCGTTTTGACCTCTTGAACCCCAATATCCTGTCCCATCTGTCCCCGTGCCCCATTTGTCCGTGGGCATGTCCCTGTCCCATTGTCCCTCCCCCGTTCTTCACACACTGCCCTGTCCTCTCAGTTCTTGGCCCCATTAGCCCATTGTCCCTGTCACCTTCTTCCTAACCTCAGCAGGTCCCCCTTTTCTTGCTCGACCCCCATTGTCCCTGTCCCTTCATTGTTATTTACTCCTTCACGCCATTGTCCCTGTCCCTTCATTGTTCTTGACCCTTACCCCCATCGTCCCTGTACCCAAATTGTTCATGACCCCGTTGTTCCTGTCCCCAGTTTTTGACCCATTGTCCCTGTCCCTCTGTTCTCAGACCCCATGTGTCTGTCCCCCCTGTCCATGACCGCATTTGACCCCATTGTCCCGTGTTTCCTACAGTTTCTTGACCTATTGACGCCCCTTTTGCTGTCCCCAATGTTCATGAACCTATTTCCCTGTCCCCCAGTTGTCCTTGACTCCCTTGTCCCTGCCAACCTGTTTTTTGCCAATTGTCCGTGTCCCTCATATTCATTACCCCATTGTCCCGTCCCCATTGTTTTTCATCGACCCCATTATCCCTGTCCCCTTTTTTGGACCCATTGTCCTATCTCCCTTTGTCTTGACCCCATGGCTCTCTCCTCATGTTCATAACCCCATTGTCCCTGTCCCCAGGTCTTGACCCCAATTCCCCTGTCCCTCATGTTCATGACCCCATTTTCCCTGTCTCCCCAGTTCTTGACTCGCATTTTCCACATCTCCCTCAATTCTTCACCACATTGACCACATTTTGCTGATCCCCACTTCCTGACCCCATTGTCCCTGTCCCCTACAATATTCATGACCCTATTGTCCCTGTGCCCCCTGCGGGTCGGGGTTAATAATTGGCCCATGTGTTTTTCCTGCAAGTCGTAAGATGCGACTAAAAAGGTGCCCCCTGCGGTTCGGGGTGAAACTTGATCCGCTGTGTTTCCCTTCATGTCGAAGATGCGACGAAATGTGACATCTCGTCCAATTAAACCTGACGCTTGCTCCAACATGATCGGGGTTGAACTGTGTATAGGTCGTGAAACTGTTTTAGATCATCTGAGATTGGTTTTTTAAATTGATGTATTGATACATTGTTTGTTTTTTGTGTTTTTTGGTTTTTAATTGTTAATATTATGACCATCCGTACCCATTTTATTTGTGTTGATGATAGCTTAAACATAACATGTTTTTTTTTTTAAAAAAAAATCATTGCGTTTTTAAGCAGAAATTTTAGTATTGGATGATGGTTTTTTGTATTTATTTGTTAACTTCCCTGCGGGTTCGGGTTTACGAATTGGCCCGATGTGTTTCCCTGCATGTCGTAAAATGGCGACTACAAGGGACAACTTGTTTGCCGTGAGGTGCGACTCGTGTCGGAGGAGAGGATCCTGGCAGTTGAGGGGAAGCTGATGCTGCGGTGCAGTGGAATCAACACACTGCTTTGGCCTCAAATTCTCCTAGACGATAGGTTTTTAGTCCTGGATTACACCAACCGTCTGTGTGCCGTCTTGCCTCTATAGACTCATTATGCTGATGAATTTTTTATGGAGACATATTGGGTACTTTTACCCTTGTTTACTTAATTGCGTCTGGGCCTTTAGCAGGGTGTCTGCTTACCTGTCATTTAGGAGGCGCCTTTTTCTTCTTTTTTTGTTTTGGTTTCCTTGAGTATATCTCCGGTGTATCCTTGGCCATAAGTGAGTGATATTCCACTTACATGTAGTGTGTCCCCTGTTGGCTCCGTGGTGTGGTGAGCTCTGGAGATGAACTCATACTTTTCACTATGATTCTCAACAAAAACCTGTAACAAAAAATTCCTGTTAAACGTTAAAGAGATTGTGATCCGGATCCCTTATTTGATGATTGTTGGCCTCACTTTTTAGTTATTGAGGCATTGATGATAACACCCTATCAAATCTTTCCCCTTTTGCTGTAAGCAAGGGTATTGAAGGCATTGCTGGCAATGTGGGAAATATTAAGAAACTCAGGGCGGGGATATTGTGGTGGAGGTTGACCGGAAGATTCAGTCGGATAACTTCAAAATCACTACATGCTTGCCCAAGTTTCCATTTAGAGTTAATCCTCATAGAACTCTTAACACCCCCCCGCCCCTCGA